>PVJX010028043.1:0-24267 GCA_004027295.1 Dolichotis patagonum
CCTGAGGTTATAAATGGAAGGTTCCCCTTTACCATAGCTTCTTCTTTCTTCCCAGCTCCCTCTCCAGCCCTGTTTCTTCTCCATACAGGGTCATAGTCCTGAAAAGGCAGAGGAAATCTTGATTCGAGATGGACCCAATACACTTACACCTCCCCCCACCACTCCAGAATGGGTCAAATTCTGTAAACAACTGTTCACTGGTTTCTCCCTCCTGCTGTGGATGGGTTCCATTCTCTGCTTCGTGGCCTATGGCATTCAGCTGTATTTCCATGAGAAAACCGCCAAAGATAATGTGAGTCTGCCCCACTGACCCGTCTAGTCTCAGCTCAGCCCTGGAAACTCCTGCTCAGCAGCCCAGCTCTCCTGAAGTCCCCCAACCCAAATCCCTAGAGTCCCAGCTCTTCCTAAGGAGACTTTGGCCCATCTTGGTTCCCTTGGCTTTTAACTAGAGAGCTCCTGGTTCCACCCAGTGAGATGCACCACTTGCCCCAGAAACTTTCTCTTGTTTCCCAACCAATCACCAAGGCACTTTGGAGTCCTTTTATCTTTCCCAGAATTGTGACCACTCCTACTTCTCTTTCCCAGTCTTGCTCACTACCCTCACTCCTTGCTGATAAGCAGCCTTTCTGGAGAACACACAGGCCTTCTCTGACCTAGGATTTCCTGACTACTCCCATAGCTCAGGAGTTCTTCCCCAGAACAGAAGTAGTCCCACCCTGTCTCAGATTCTTCTGAGCCTCTCTGCTTCCCAGCTCAGCCCTCTGGTTTTAGCTGACTTTGTAGGATGAAGAGGGAAAAAAAGAGTTACTAATGAGCCTTTCTCTCCCCATCCCCAGCTGTACCTGGGCATTGTTCTGGCTGTTGTTGTGGGCATCACTGGCTGCTTCTCCTATTATCAGGAGGCCAAGAGTTCCAAGATCATGGAGTCTTTTAAGAACATGGTGCCACAAGTAGGTTTGGTGTGGGAGGATCCAGTGAGAGGAGGTATGGACAGAACCAACTGCAGTTATTAAATCTCCAGGAGAATCAATATCCTATGACGAGTGAGCTGAGTCAGGCTAGTATGGGAAGGGCAGGTATAGGTTATTTTCTCAGACCTGAAAGGTATTCAGGAAGGCTAAGAACCCCTGAGAAAGACACGACATCACCTAGAAGTAGTCTAGTCTGTAAGGCACAGTTGGAACCCAATGAGGAAACACTGTACTCAGGATGGCCTTGAACTTACTATATAGCCCAAGCTTACTATTATAGCCTTGAACTTACTATATAGCCCTCGAACTTGCAGTGATGGATCCTTCTGCCTCAGCCTCACGAGTGTTAGGATTACAAGTGTGCCCCACCATGCACGCCCTTTTGCAACTTTTCTTAAGGTTAAATTTATTTTTAAATAAGGAGTTTTTGAAGAGATCCAGAAATAATACGATAATAGACAGGAGTGCCTAGGCATCGGCCTGGAAGCTAACAAAGGAATAGGTTCTAAAATTTCCTAACAATTCTAGGAAATGATAACCTAGTATGATAGCCTAGCTGCCTTTGGTATCAATATAATTTAATTTTTTCCCTTTGATTAGAGTTTTGAGGAAAAATAGTTTGGTAGTTTTGAACTAGGAGTCTGAAGCCACGCCCCAAATGCAGCACTTTAAAATAATGTGTTCTTTCTCCCCATCCTGTGGCTAGGTGGTTGTTCTGGGCTGGGCTGGCTTCAGCTGGTGCTAGATGATCTCAGATGACCTCACTCATTTGTCTGGGTCCTCCGCTGCTGAGATGACAGGGACAGTGGGGGCCTCTGTCCTTCTGATCTCAGTTCTTCCAGGAAGATGGCTTGGGCTTGTTACACAGGGCAGAGGGTTCACAGCAACAACAGGGCAAGCCCCAACCTGAAAGCACTTTTTAAGCCTCTGCCTGCATCTCTTTTGCTAATGTTTTATGGACCAAAGCAAGTCATCAGTCTAGTGGTAAAGAGACAGATCCAGCCTCATGCTGGAAAGACCACCAAAATCACATTGCAAAAGGCCCTGAAGCAGTGGTGTAAGAATGTGCAATCCTCCAAGGACACCTTCAAGAATATTTTGGTGGGTGACATGGTAAAAATGGGGAGTCGAGGGAAGAGTCCAGAATAGAAAGCGGTAGGAGAGGAGTAGCATGGAGGAAGCAGAAGGGTTTAGAAACAGCCTGCACTATTCTCCCATAGCAAGCCCTGGTAATTCGAGGAGGAAAGAAGATGCAAATTGATGTACGAGAGGTAGTGGTGGGAGACGTGGTAGAAGTGAAGGCTGGAGACCGAATCCCTGCTGACCTCCGGCTTATCTCTGCACACAGGTGTAAGGTGAGGAGATGCAGAAAGTTGGGGACTAAGCTGGTATGGGCTTGGGGTGCAGTAGGGACCTGAGTTCAGTTAGAAAAAGCATGATCTTATCATTCCAAGCCTTAGGAAGTTATCAGTGAGGTTGCAGTTACAGACAACTGTCTCTATAGATCAGGGACAACATTGGTGACAGAGATACACTGTCTCTATAAATCAGTCTGCCTGTTTTCCCATGCTCACCTGACAACTCGTCCTCCTTCCCACCGCAGGTGGACAACTCATCCTTGACCGGGGAGTCAGAGCCCCAAACCCGGTCCCCTGATTTCACCCATGAGAACCCTCTGGAGACAAGAAATATCTGCTTCTTCTCCACCAACTGTGTGGAAGGTGAATATTGAATCCTAAGCAGCATAAATTCAAAAGCACAGACTAAAACAGACAAATTTCAAGAAGCTTCTATCTTCTAAAGGTATTGGGGTAAGAACTGGTGTATGCCCTTTGGTGAAAAGTCAAAGCTACTGTTTTTACCTTTACACAATGATGATACTAAAAGTCATTTCCCAAACTCGGTGTGGTGGCACATGCCTGGAATCTCAGCACTCAGGAGGCTGAGGTAAGAGGATTGTTGCAAGTTTGAGACCAGTCTGGGTTACAAAATAAGCTCAAGGCCAGCCTGAACCACAAGGTAAGACTCCATCTCAAAAATAAAAAAATAAAATAAAAAGGACCCCCTAAAAAGTCATCACCTAATAGATTTTTGTGTGGGTTAAATAAAATAACATGTATAAAATACTTAATGCAGTCCCAAATCATGCAAATTGTCCTATAATTATGAACTATTATTCTAGCAAGTGAAAGGACTTTGCCGTACATGCTGACATGGACACAGAAGGGAGGAAAATGATTCATCCCTGTTGGGCTGTTCTTTCCCTGGAGCAAGCCTCTCCAAGACTCCAAGAGAGGGTAATGGCACTGGAAATTTGAGGGACCAGAGGTGCCACTCAGACTTTGGCTTTGCTCCTAGAATCAAGGGCATCCTTAAAGTGGGAGGGAGTTTTGGTCAAAGTGATGACCAAGGACTCAACATCATTATGTCAGTCTCCTCTTTGCCCTTTTCTCTTACAGCTGCCTGAAGACTCCCTGGAACACACTTGAAAACCATGATTAATGCTTAATTTGGGGTATCTAGAAATAACTGCTCTTTATTGAATGCATAAATGCATTCCATTGGCTGCTATAGATTTCCTCTCCATTTCTCACAACTCAATATAGTAGATATCCCTATTTTACACATGAAGCACTAAGTCTCAACAAAATTAAGCATCATATCAAAGAGCACAAATCAACAGAAGGGGATGATTAGGACTTCTACTCTGTCTCCAAAACTCAGGCCCTTCCCAAGACCCTCTTCTGCCCTAAAAGATGGCTAATGTCCTCCCTTATAATCAAATAATTTAATTTGAAAATACATTAAAGAATGCCATTAAGATGGAATAAATACCAAGGAAATAAATCAAACCAGAAAATAATGTATATTAACATTGCAGGTCTAGGGCCAGTGGTCTGAAAACGATATAGGACCTCAAAATGAGAACATAGGGAGTCAACAATGGCTGCAACCCTCAGAAGAAGATCCCCTCTAGATGTCACACTGTCCCCTACATTGACACCAACCTAATCTGCCTCCAGACCTATTAGGGTTAGTTATTAAACCTCATCTCTCCCAGCATAAAGAAACTATAGCAGAAGGAATACAAATGAAAAACTAGGGCCGGGGATATAGCTCACTGGCATAGCGCCTACCTGGCAAGCACGAGGTCCTGAGTTCAATTCCAGGTACAAAAAAAAAAAAACTAAACTCACTCATGGCACAAAATAAATAAACTGACACTAACTCTACCCATCCAACTATATCCCATCAAAAACATAAAACCCTTTCAGCACCTCTCAATTACTTTATTATCTCCTTAACACTCAAGAATGCCTGACACTCTGACAGTAAGTTCAAAGGTCAAATGTAGAATACTTCAGATTGTGAAATTTCCAGAAATCTCCCTTCCCCAAAACAAAGACCTGTTTATAATTTGAGGACCCTGCCCTTTAGGCTCATATAGATGAAGGTGACCTTAGAAATGGAAGCCACTAGTTGTGCTAGGGTGATATTTGTGGGAATTGCTAGATGAGAGATACTTTCCTAGGTCTCACATAAAATTTTACAATGGCTCTTATGGAGACCCTAAATTCATTTAAAGGCAGAAAGTGACTAATAATTGAGTGTCTACTGATCATCACACTTTTTCAAACATTTAAATTCCCAGTTTTGTAGATATTTTAATCTCATTTTAAAATGAGTCTCATAACACTAGAGTAACTTGCCCCAGGGAACAGAGTTAGTTGTTTGGAAAGTTATACTTTTCCTTAGTCTAATTTCTAAACTTACTTTTTTTGTACTGAGGGTCAAACTCATGACCTCGTACTTGCTAGACAGTCACTGTGCTACTGAGCTATATCTCCGGCAGTAAGTGCTATTTCTATCATGTGTTCCTTTCCTGAGTGACTCTGATTGTAGAAATTTCAATCATTATGGTAAAGCAGCAAGAATTAGTTTAAGCAGAGTCTTCCTGTGCCCTGCATTTCAAGCCTCATAGGTGAGTGGTCTGCATTATGTGCATGTAAAGCCAAACATGATGACACAGTTGCCCTTCAGACTTAGGGAGCAGGTAGGGGCAGAGAAAAGGTCAGACAAGCACAGAGCCCAGCTGTCATGGCCTGTGCTTCCCGGCAGAGGTCAGACTGGCTCCAAGCTAGCAAGCGGGGAAGGGGGCTCAGGTCGGGCTGGGCTGCTCAGCCACTGAGAGGTGGGGCCAGAGAATTCTTTGCTGTAGGGAAAAAGCAGGGCTGTCTCGTCCATGGCAGGAAATTTATCAGCATCCTTTGCTTCTACCCACTAGGTGTCAGTAGCAGTCCCCTCCCACCCTATTTGGGGCACCTGAAATGTCCCCAGACATTACAAGTCCCTTAGAGGAGGAGGAGGGGCAAATTGCTCCCAGTTGACAGCCATCAGATCAGAGGACAGCGGGCTTCTGGGACACAGGACACTACCAAAGGGGTAACTGCCGTTTCTGGAGCTGTAGAAACTCTTCAGCTGCTGAGGACAAAACAAGAAATGTACAGGCAATGGGAGTTGTGCTGCTTAAGTGTGATGAAGGCTTTCTTGACAGTGAAGGCAATTAAGCAATAGAACTGGGTAGTCTAGAGGGCATGAAATCGCTTCAGAGATTGTTCTAACTTGGAAACCCTTACTTGTATGCACTACACACGAGGCGAACAGAGGATACTGTCCTCCCAGAGGGCCTTGTACACCCACCTTATTTTTGATCATGGACAACTTTTTTTTTCTTAGGCACCAAACCCAACAGCCTCCCTACTTCAGACTAGGCATATCTTGGTTGTTTGTCACAGACAAAAAAAGAAGGATTTGTGTTTTTCTTTCTACTCTCACTTGGAACACACAGCTCTTCTATCTTTAAAATGTATGAAGATTTTCATATCAGCCACCAATTTTCCAGCAGATACCAGCTAAGGGTCCCAGAATTCAATTCAGTTCTGACACTGCTTCTCTGGAAATAATGTCAAGGACTGAGTCCCACAAGACTGAGGTTGTTCATCCATATCTCTGACAGGCTGCTAAAAATCAGAAATCCTATGACTCCTTCCTTGGGTTCAGTTAAGTGGTTGGGATGACTCACTGATCTCAGAGAAGTGCCTGGCTTATGTTTTCCCATTTATTATAGAAGATAGTACAAAGATGACCCTCCAGGTGGAAGAGATGCGGAGGGCATGGTGAGCAGGGAGGGGCATGGGGCTTCGATGTCTTCTCTGGGTACTCCATCTTCCAGGTACCTCCACATGTTCACCAGCCTGGGTCCTCTCTAAACCCAGTCTTTTTGTCTTTTTATGGAAGCTTCATTATATGGACATGACTGAATATATCATTGGCCATTAGTAACCAGTCCTTCTCTCCCCTCAGAGGTAGAGCGGTAGGTAGGTAGGGTTGAATGTTCAACCCCTGAAGTTGGTTCCCCTGGAAACCAGCCTCCATCCTGTAGCTCTCCCCAGGAACCCACCAAGAGTTGCTACATTAAAACAAAAGATTTCTTTATCAACCAGGAAATTCCAAGGGATGTAGGAGCTCCATGTCAGATACTCCTATCACTCACTTACAAAGGTCTTAGGAACTAGGATCAAAGACTATGTATGGAAAACAAAAGATTCTCCTAGCAACTCTATCTTGGATTTTAGGCAGTCTATGTCAAGAACAGAGACAGAGGTTAATACGGAAACTTATCATATCATACTACCTCTTCTCCTTCTGCCCACAGGAACAGCCCGGGGTGTTGTGATTGCTACAGGAGACTCCACAGTGATGGGCCGAATTGCCTCCCTGGCATCAGGCCTGAAACCTGGCAAAACACCCATTGGTATTGAGATCGAATACTTCATCCATCTGATAACTGGGGTGGCCATCGTCCTTGGTGTCGTTTTTTTTGGACTCTCTCTTGCACTAGGTTATGGCTGGCTAGAGGCTATAATTTTTCTCATTGGAATTATTGTGGCCAACGTACCTGAGGGGCTGCTGGCTACTGTCACTGTAAGTATACAGTGTGGATGGTGGCATCTGGGCAGGCAAATACTCGAGGAAAATGAAATCATTCACAAATTTTTTGTTGTTGAGCCTCTTAAGTACAGAGCATTCCTGAATGTGTGTATAGATCAGAAATAATTTAGCTACCAATGTGACATTGGCTTTTTCTGCCATATTTTCTGGTCCTTTCTCTTCAGTGAGAAAGAGGAAGCAAGTTGCAACAGAGAAAGCATTGGACTATCAGTCATCAAGAGTTCTAGTCCTGAATGTACTATCTGGTGACCTTGGCCGAATCACTTAACATCCCCAGGCCTCAGTTTATTCATCAGTTTATAGAGAAGGATTCATTTATAATTCTATAATTCTGCCAAGAAAGACTTCATAGGCCCTTTAAATTCAATCTTTGAGCAGATGCTGGACGTTCTGTATAACATCTATGAGAGATGATTACTTTGTTTTATGAATGGGAAGTACTTCTTTTTGTCTCTGCCCATTTCATCATTGGATTGCTATTGTTAAATTTCATTATGTTAAGTAGAAATATGATTGTTTCATCTTCATTTTACCAGCTGAAAAAACATAAAAGAAGCTCTTTTCTACAACCTAGCCCTTCAGAGTGTGTGTGTGTGTGTGTGTGTGTGTGTGTGTATTATGCTAGAGAATCAAATACAGAGTCCTGTGGATGCTATTCAAGTGGTCTGTCATTAAGCTGCATATCCAGTACTCTAGATTTTTGTAGACATTATGTCCCCTCAAATTCTCCAGCACGAGGAAAACTTTTAGTCATTCTTCCTATGACAATGTGTTTAGACTTTGCTGATGACATGCTTGGGGTATGCGCTAGTTTATCGATATTGTGCTTAAAATAGAAATGAGAATAATGCTTGAGTTGTGTTTAAACCAATATAAAAGCTTTGGGTCTGGAGATATTATGTAAATATATTATAGCCCCATGATTAGAATTCCATACTGACATTAACCACACACTAAGGCTATATTAGCTTTTAAATCAACCTTGTCACACACCTACTTGTATTGAATTTATAATCAACAGAACTATTCTGGTTTAAATGATTCCTCAAGTCCTTTTCAGTGCTGTGATATTCCTTCCCAATGTCCTACCCATTGTTTCTTAAAGCTGTGGGCACAACTGCACCTCCGCACACAGCATCTTATTCTACAGGAAAAGATTAGCTGGCACTGTGGTCCCTGGAAAGACTGGACAGGAGAGAGAGGTGTGGCCTGGATTTTAATGGAAAACAGGCCTCTGGGCAGAACAGCTGAAAGACCTTAGGGGAGGGGTCACACTCTATGATAATCTGGCAAAAGAATACATGGAATCTCTTGCCAGAAACCACAAATCCAAATCACTTCCTTAACTTGGTTTACCGTGGGCCCAGATGGAACTGCTAAGGAGCACGGAAGAACACAGGGGGCAATAAAAATGAACACACTTACAAAACACAAAGTAATGCGAGTAGTTCATGTCTCTTTCGCTTCTCTCCCTGCCACGGGCCTCAGGTGTGCCTGACGCTGACAGCCAAGCGCATGGCGTTGAAAAACTGTCTGGTGAAGAACCTGGAGGCGGTGGAGACACTGGGCTCCACGTCCACCATCTGCTCGGACAAGACGGGCACCCTCACCCAAAACCGCATGACCGTTGCCCATTTGTGGTTTGACGGGACTGTGCACAATGCCGACACCAGAGAGGAACAGACTGGTGACTAGTGGTATTGGTGGACCCAGAGTGGCAGGATTTGGGGGGCTGATGGGTGAGCTGAGTCAGTCCAGTCACAGAGATGACTGGAGAGAAGGCTGGGTAAGAAACAGGATATGAATAATCCCCTGATTTAAAAATCTTCCTACGCCTTACAGTCCTTTCCTTCTTTCTCCCTAGAGAAGTTCTCCAAGGGGTCTGACACCTGGTTCATCCTGGCCCAGATTGCTGGTCTCTGCAACCGAGCTGACTTTAAAGCTGAACAGGAGACCCTGCCCATAGCTAAGGTGGCAGGCCCAAGGGGAAGAGGGTGCCTCGATGTCTAGGGCGTCACTTGCCCTTTCCTCAGACTTTCCTTCCTAGGGTGTGGCGGTTTCTCCCTTCTCCCTGTGGCCACAGGTAAATCCTGTGCCCTGGCTGGCACACCCTGGGGCTTATGATACAAACCCATCCTGGCAGCGGGAAACAACAGGGGATGCTTCGGAGTCAGCCCTCCTCAAGTTTGTCGAGCAGAGTTTCAGATCCGTGAAGGAGATGAGAGAGAAAAACCCCAAAGTGGCAGAGATTCCCTTTAATTCTACCAACAAGTACCAGGTACAGAACTGGCAAAGGTAGGAGACGGGCGGTGGGGAAGGGAGCTTTGCCTCCACCTTCAGCCTCGCCTCCATCAACGGGATAGCTCGGGAGAGAAGAATTCCAATTAAGAGGAAGGCTTCATCTGGAAGAGGTGACAAACAGGCCAAAAGAGGTGAACCAAGTGACAGCAGAAGAGGCGTTGCCTCTCTACAAGAGGCTCTGACCTGCTCCACTTGTAGAGAAAGCAAATCTAAAAACCGCTCTCTGAAGTGTTGAGAGAGGACAAAGGCTGGTCAGGGAAAGTCATGTTAGAGTCACAAGTAGCTACTGGAGGCAGCTGTGTCCACCATGAGAGTTGCTACTGCAGAATAAGGTCACATCTGCGGGACACTCTGTTTCATTAGCCATCACGTAATTCCTTTCACTCTGCACCTGCATGTCCAGTGGCTGCTATCTGGCACGCCAGTAACCAAGAGCCTCCGGAGTGGCTGTGAAGTTTTTCATTTCCCAGGGATTTGTTGATCTGTGATCTTAGGAAGAATAGACAAGAGGAAAGGAAATGCTGGCTGAGGGACCACAGTCCACAAAGGATAAAATCTACAAAGGAACAGGAAAGACAGTATTCCTGTCAAGTAACAGCCTTGGCAGACTTGAAAAGAGGGTGCCAGTGGAAAGGAGAGGAACAGTGGTTGGGACTTGCTTGGAGGAGTGAATTCCCTGCACTGCTGCAAAGGTGTATGTAGCACAGAAGGGAAATGAAGCCTCCATTTCAGTGTTGCCTTTCTGTCTTAAAATATACATGAGAAAATAACACAATCTATGTAGATTTTCAAAAAGGTAGTTAGCCAAAACATTATATTCGTATTGAATACTGAGCAAGTAAGAGTTAAATAGATCCATGCCTTCCTGTCTCACCTGGTTATTAGTCAGTGTAATAAAATAGGTCTCCTAGGCTCAGGCTGCAAATTTGATTTCCATTTTTTTGACATTTGGTGGCCTCAGTAACCAGACAGGAATTTCGTGGCTTGGCAAATCATAAGTAAAGCCTTTGAAAAGAATGAGGTTCTTCTCCTTCTGTGTGGTTTGAACTAAAAGCAAAACATATTCCTAACATTAATAGGATAGCCAACAAATAGCAACATTCCCTGAAATTACTACTTTATCTTCTGAGCTACGGAACATCCAGCTCAAATGACAGGACTGTCTTTTAATGTACACCACGTGCAATGGGCCAGCTCAGCAGGTGCTAGCTCTGGGAGACTGAGTTAGCTGCCTTAACTAGCTTGCTATAAAGATACTCCACTCACTGCAAGGGACATCTGAGCCTCCTGGCCACTTGCAAAGCTTACTGGTTTCCCTCTCTTAAGATAGAAGTGAAAGGAAAATTCTCTGTTCTGGCATTTCCGGTTCCTCCTCCCCACCTTCTCTGTCTGTCATCTATTAGATCTATGCACTAGCTTAAGTTGGTGTTGCTGTTACCTCTGGATCTTTTATTCGTTCAACAAAGGTTTCTTGAACAGTCAGAAAATTGAGGGTTTTTTTTTTAACATTTTATAGCTTTCTGCATAAGGAGTCAAAGATTTTCCTGTGAACTATTTAAGCATATTTTAAACATAATTGAACAGTCTGTAATTGCAATGGTTGTAACCACATTCTACAAACTGGTTTCATACCTAGTTGCCTTTGGGGCAAGCTGTCTGGTCTCCCCTAGCTCCTACACTTCCTTTTAATGCGCTGGTTTTGTTCCCTACAGGCAACACAGAGCATTTCCTATCAATCAGAGGAACCCCCTGTGTCGCCTATAGGCAACAGAACAAGTGTTGTAGTGCAGGGATTAAGGTAAATTCCTGCTCACCCCTGGAAGCTGCTGTGACTGTGACCCACACCTGTAATCCTAGCTACTCAGGAGACCGAGGCCATTGGATAGGAGGCTCACAAGTGAGAAACAAGCCTGGACAATACAGTGAGACCCTGTCTCAAGATCAAATTAAATTAAAAGGGCTCAGTGGTAGAGAGCTTGCCTAGCATGCACCAGCGTTCAATCTCCAGTACCACAAAAAGCAAATTTTTTTTCGACTTAAAATAATCGAGGTACTCACAGAGAGTTTGTTTTCATGGATCAGAGAGCAAGAGAAAATGCAAAACCTAAGCCGATCTTATCTCTCTCTCCTGGCTGATGAGGTCTCCTCGGGCTCACCTTATGAGTAGGGTAGGCCCCCTTGCCTGGTCGCCACACTGAAGCACTATGGCTAGTGATCTCAGAGTGGGCACCAGGATGCCCAAACTATTGTGCTTCACAATTTTCCAAGTATTCTTTTTTTTTTCTTCCCCACAGCTCTCTGATATAAAACCCATTCAACTATGCAAAACAGAACCTTTTACATGTGATAGAAAGAACTAGGGTTTTGCAGAATTAAGTAGCTTGACCTGAAGTCGTAGCACTAATAAGGCATTCATGCTGGCCCTTGACTTTTGGTTTTCCTTTGGTTTTATTTTTGTTTTTGTTTGGTTTGGGTTGGGTTTTGAGACAAGTTCTCACTGTCCCAGGCTGGCCTTGAACTCACTGTGTAACACAGGCTAGCCTGGGACTCAAGACCTCCTTCCTCAGTCTCCCAAGTTCACGGGTTACAGGCATGAGCCACCATGCTCAGCAAACACAGGTCTTTGGGCGCCTATGCTTTGCGTCTTGCCTGCTCAGCTGTGCTGTCTGTCAGCAGTGAGATTGTCTGTCTTTCCTCAGAGAGCTCTGAGAGTCCTGTGAAAATACTACCAGGCAGGGGTTTCCTGGGAAGGGGAGCTGGGATCAACCTTGAATCTATTTTGGTGCAAGTGAGACAAAGGAAATGGTGGGGAAGAGCATGAAACAGTTTGCTTGTCAGTTTTTTTTCCACCTTCACAACCTTAAGCTGAAGTAGGAGAATCACAGTTTTGTACCCAGTTAGGGCTACATAGCAAACTCAAGGCCAATCTGAACTACAGAATGAGACCCTGTCTCAAAAAACAACAGAAAACTTGGCTTCCTCTTGGGTTTTGCGTCTGCTCCTGGCCCTGTCCTCCTGGCCCATTGCCGCTTCCTTCCTCTCTCCAGCTGTCCATCCACCGTCAGGAGGGCAGCTCGCAGGACCATGTACTGATGATGAAGGGCGCTCCAGAGAGGATCCTGGAGTTCTGCTCCACCTTCCTCCTGCATGGGCAGGAGTTCCCAATGGATGATGAAATGAAGAAAGCCTTCCAGGAGGCCTACTCCGTGCTGGGAGGTCTAGGGGAACGCGTGCTAGGTGAGGCACTGTGAGAGCACTTTTGAAAGAAGGGCATCAAGTTGGCTGTTTGTGGGGTGCACAGTTTAGAATATGGGGTGAGTGAGATAGGGACACAGAGACGAATGACCATCGGCCCCCTTTTTCTTTCTCCAGGGTTCTGCTTCTTGAAACTTCCAAGCAGCTTCTCCGCAGGATTCCCCTTTAACACAGATGAAATAAATTTTCCCATGAGTAACCTGTGTTTTGTGGGCCTCATATCCATGATTGACCCTCCCCGCGCTGCTGTGCCTTCCGCTGTGAGCAGGTGTCGTAGTGCAGGGATTAAGGTAAAGTCCTGCTCACCCCAGATGACCTGTCATAGTTAAGCGATGCTAGTAGAAAGCCTTGCACAGAGTAGGTGCTTAGAAATCTTGGCTAAATAGATTTCTGCTTCCTTGAGCTCATGACCTGTGGCTGTAGTTGTTATAGTTTGGGTCTTTTTTTGAGAGGGGTGGGGGATGAGGTCTCTCTGCATTGCCCAGTCTGGTCTCAGTCTCCTGAGTAGCTAGCACTACAGATGTGTACCATGGTTTATTTTATGATTTTTAGTTTTAAGACATATTTAATACTAACTTCCCTCTACATCAAGAATTCTATCTCCCAATGGACATTAGAATCATCAGGGAAGCTTGAGAATTCTGATATCTCACACACATCCCAGAGGCAGTAAATTAGAAATTCTCAGGATGGTCCCAGGCATCTGTAGAAGTCCCAGTGAGCAGATAAGTTTGAGAACCAGTGTTGAGCACAGCACTTTTAAAACTACCATGCAGAGGAGGTGCTAGTGGGTGATGCCCAAGTTGCCAGTCCACAGCCCACAGAATGAGGAGAAGGAGGAAGGGGAGGGGGAGAGTGCTGGGAGCTATCCTGACACTGTGTCGCTGGGATGAGTGATAGAGGGGTGAGAGGCCAAAGGGGGTGGAAGGCTGGAGTGTGCAACAGTGAGAATGAGATACTGAGGGCTGCAGAGTCCTCGGGGGGTCTGACTTGGAGTGAGCAGCTCCCCTCACCCCAGGTTTATGTCCAGGAGGAAAAGCTAGAAATGACGTTAACTTGGTCCAAGAGTTACTTCACGGATGGCAGCAGTGGGATTCCTCTAATTCTGAGATGTGGAGCCTGCATTTCCTGGGTCAGAAATGCAAATACATCTCTACCAATAAGATCCTGAGGTTTCCCATGCTTGTACCTCCTATTCTGAATCCCCTGCCTATCTTGGGTCATAGACATGGAGGAAGGGTAGATGAAAGCAGCAAAGTGGAGGTGTTTAGGGAGGAGTAGTGTATTCGGCCTGTGACTGTTGGTAGTTTGTCGAGGGGTCAATCCGAGCCATTCTGAGTTCAGTGATTTTGGTCACTAAAGAGGGAAACTAAAAAAAGATGTGGGAAATTATTGTGAGTGAATTCTGCAATCACTGTATTACAAGATTTCTGAGGTGCTAAGTTCTTTGCAGACATAGCACTATTATGGCACATCTGCAGAAGATAACCAAGTTGCCTTGATGTCCCCTGACAGGTCTATAAACTTCCACATTGCACTGTGGAAGGGGTTCATTTGTATTTTCTGAGCCTCAATATAGACTATTAGAATGATGAATAATGCTGTGAATATGGTGTGAAATTTGTCTCTTCTGGGGGTTTATGGGTCCTGTTAGGAAGAAGATAGTCACAACTGTGCCAGCTGGTAAGAAGACTCAAACAGGGGTAAGGGGTGATTCAGTCAGGATGCCAACCAGGCCAGGCTGTCAGCACAGCACGAACTCTGAGGGCTGACCACGAACTGGCAACAGAAGCAGAGGCCTCAGTGCTTTCTGGCCAGTCCTTGTTCTGGGCACAAGTTTGCAAGTCTTGCTCTAATTTCTTACCTCCTCCTGGACACTAAACTGATGGCCATTTGGCAGACACAGTGAGAGATTGGGAAGTGACCCCTCTCCCCTAAAAGGGAAGAGTAAACTTATACATGGTGCTATCCTTCGGGGGGATAAAATGGAATGGACACACAAGAGCTTGTTCCATGGGTCTCTTTGGAAATGACATTGGTGGCAAGCCGACAGACATTACCAGGATGCTTAGTAAAAGTGGTAATGGTTGCTGCACTGCCACAAAGATTTTACAAAGAAATGTCAGGGGACAGAGCTTTCCCAGGTAACTATGTGCTCGTAACTTTGGAAGAACTGTGATTTTAAAAAAATGTAAAAGTGTTCCCATTACATTTACCCCTAAACAAGGATCTTGGTAGTATGACGATATTTGGTCTTTGCTAGGTACCTGCCGCCCTGCCCCCACCCAAGAATTGTGGTTGTAAGATCCTGTGGGTGTGTTACCAACACTGGAATGTTGCCCTCTGATGGGTCTAATCGGGAGGAAGAATATAGAGGAGAACAACAGGGTGGCTTTTAAGGCTGCATGGGAACCTCAGAGGTATAGTCAGCACCAAGAAGTTGGAAAAAGAGATTCTTTTAGTACTTGATTATTTCCAGAAGCTGCCAATGTGCTTTGCTTCAAAGGGAGCCATTCTCTGTAAAACTGTGTATCTATTGTATGACTGTGTCTCAGTGTTTACTGGAGGCTCGCTCTTGGGGTGACAGACATAGTATTTTTACTGCTCCAGCTTGGCATACAGATAGTCCTGCTGGAAGGTACTGTAGAATTGTCCATCTGAACAGTCAGACCGGGTTAGGTGCTAAGTATGTCCAAGATGTTAGATGCTGTACCTTGTCTAGCAGATCCTAGGTCACTCACTATTAATGAGTCACTGGAGGACTTTCAAGGCTCTGTAAACCAGAACACTAAGGGCTCAGTCTGAACCACATCTGAAGGGCAGTCTTCTGTGCAACTCTCTCTCGAGTCCTCGCCTGGTACCAAGCATTCCACAGGCCAGGCTTGTAAGGATCCAATGCCCCCACTAAGACAGTGGACATTAGTTGTTGTGGGTAATCCCTCTGTGACATTCTATTGTTTCAGGGCATCACAGCCTGTCAGCACTTTCCCATCTCCCTTCCAGTTCATCAGGGGTGCCAGTGTGGAGTAGCAAGGGCTCAGGGGCCCACAGTGGGCTCTTGGAGGGGAAAACGCCTCCCAACCTTGTTTCCATCAGTCGGATGGTTTCCTTCTCACTCTCATCAGTTTGAAACTCTGTGTCAAGTGGGCACTCTGGAGCCGTGGGCAATGGCTCCCATGTAGTCACCAGTTGCTTCATTTCCTCATTTGCTAAGTATTTGTTGGTGGCTTACTGTGGCCTGGGCAAGAAACTTAGCAAGTATCCTACTCTCACAGAGTTCTTAGTCCAATGGGCAGAGAGAGAGAAGCTAAGGATCACATACTGAGAAGTGATAAGTGCTGAAAAGTGGAACAAACAGACTGCCACAAAGACACAGAGCATGGGCAGCTCATCCCAGGGGAGGAATGTGACAGAGCTAGAGACCCAGTAGCCAAAGACAAGTTGCAACTGAGGAGCAGGTTGAGGCAGGGAGACAAAGACGGGTAGAGTGGGGATCTGAGTGCCCTGAGAATTGATAAAATGTTAGGTAGGTAGATGGATATTCTGGACATTCCTTTATTACCACTTGTTCTAATTGTAGGTGTTTCTGACTTTGCACTTAAACACAGCCACTATGGATTAAATAGAATTGTGAACATGGTAATACACCCAAAACTCTGACTTACTCCTGGAGATCTAGAGCACAAATCATCCTATGTTTTATGGTCTGATGGTCCTCACTCATTCCCAAAGATTGAAGCCACAGTGGAAAGTATTTGGTGTCTATGACAAGTTCTTAGAAATGGTCTACTAAAACCTTTGTGGCGTGACAGTAGTGAGCTATGGGAGGAGAAAGAGAAGAAATTTGAGCTTCTGAGGATGATTCTATCCCTGTCCCTCTCCCCCTCCCAACCCAGGTGATCATGGTAACAGGGGATCATCCCATTACAGCCAAGGCCATTGCCAAAGGTGTGGGCATCATCTCAGAAGGCACTGAGACAGCAGAGGACATTGCTGCCCGGCTAGGCATCCCTGTCAGTGAGGTCAATGCCAAGTAAGACCCCTCAAAAACTCAGATCTTTTTTTCCCTCCATCCTCAGTCTGTCCCACCCAGGTCCCGGTTATTAAAGTTCTGGGATGAGCTTCCACAAGTAGAATTGCAGAGTTAACATATTACAATTACAACGTAAGAAGGAAGGAACCAACTGAATATGTCAGTGGGTTTTCAGAAGAAGCAGTAGTAGGAAAAAAAGAAGTAGAAAAAAGTGGTTGGCAAAAGAGGGGAAGAGATGGAATGTGTGTGTCACTTAGGGGACAGCATATGCTGGGGACAAGTGATGAGCCTGGGTTGAAAGAAAAATCAGGGAACTTACAGTAAGGGTTGGTCAGAGGACAGGAAGAGCCTCAGAAGCAGCCTTTTGAAATTCTTATCCTCAGGGAGGCCAAAGCTATTGTGGTGCATGGCTCAGAGTTAAAGGATATGAACTTAGTGCAGCTCAAAGAGATCATCAAAAACCACACAGAGATTGTGTTTGCTCGGACCTCCCCTCAGCAGAAGCTCATCATTGTGGAGGCCTGTCAGGAGCTGGTAAGAGAGGCAGGGGAGCCTGGGGGAATCTAGCAGAACTTGGGTGGTAGAGCTCAGCCTCAAAACAAGCAGGGAAATGTGTAGGCTGAGCTAGAGGAGACTCCCGACAGTATCCCACCTCGAACCTCCGTGGTGGCCTTTGGTTTAGGGGCTACCTTGAGGGAACAGAAAAAGGAAGGGCCAGGAGTTCTGGATCAACATGTATATAAGAAATGAGATACTGAACTCAAACTAATTTTTGGAACTAGTCCTAAATCGAGCACACCAATTTTTTTCACTCCTCCTTTCTGGCCTTCACCAGGGAGCCATTGTGGCGGTGACTGGGGACGGGGTGAACGACTCCCCTGCGCTGAAGAAGGCCGACATCGGCATTGCCATGGGCATCTCTGGCTCTGACGTCTCTAAGCAGGCAGCCGACATGATCCTGCTGGACGACAACTTCGCCTCCATTGTCACAGGCGTGGAGGAGGGTGAGGAAGCAGGGTGCCCAGAGTTGGGTCTTGCTCCTAACTGGGTTTTGGGAGACATTACTCCCATTTGCTTTGCCCATCATCCAACCTTGATGAGCCTGAACAGGTTTCAAAAAAATCACTGTAAGACAAAATTTTGCAGATTAGATTCAGCTGATACGTAGAAAATCATTTTTTATGAGATTGGAGGAAAATCCAGATTTCCCAGGGATGCTGGACTCTAGTGTAGGGAGCATCCTCTTTGTCCTCTCATTGAGACTGTGTGTAGAACATGCGTGTGCCTACAGCCCCAGGAAACTTCCATACTCTGCAATCTTCAGCAGGCTCCCTAGAGATGGTGACATTTAAGACTGGTTGGAAACCATTCATACGGTGACTTCATGATCCCAATTAAGCACCCTCTTTCCCAGAGAGCACTGAAACAGAATGCCCACTGGTGAACAGGAAAGCCCTAGAATGCTGCGCCCAGGTTCTCTGCTTTCTGCCTGGAGCTATCTTACTAAAACATGACGGCCCACATAATAATGATGGTTACAGTTTATTGAAACCTAGTATGATCTTAACACTTTGAATAGTCATTCAATTCATGCAGTTCTTTTAAGCACTGACTGTGCATCCAAGGCACTATTCTAGATACTGGAAATAGAATAGTGGGAGGAAAAAAATGCATGACTCCCTGCCCGCATACAACTTAATTTCTGGTAAAAAGGGACAGACTATTGTCTGCATACTATGCAAATTGTCTACTATGCTAAGTGCAATGGAAAAAATACAACATGTAGTGTAGGGAGGAATTACAGTCTGTGAAAGGATAGTTAGGGAAGAATTCAGCAGTCTTGCAGTGCGGGAGAAATGGTAGTCAGAGAAATAAGAGGTACTCAAGTTTACAAGCTGGTTATGGCAGAAAATGAGATTCCAACCCAAGTCTGTCCCAATCCCTGGCTCTTTCCACTTCAGCCTTAATCATGTCAAGGCTTTGATACTGGTATTCTCAGACATCTCAGGATTAACTAGGCCTCAATCTGCTACATTTCCGGGGTCAGATAGCATTAGCCATTTTGAGTCCAGGAACAAAGAGTACAGTCAGAACGTGCTAATAAATCATGTCTCTAATTAATCATCACACAATTTAGGGACAAAATCAGGACTGTCAATGTGTAGGGCTTCCCAGCCTTTTCATGGACCATGACACTTCTTTGCAGTGGTCTCTCTGTCCAGGAGCTGGTTGGTGACACGTAGGTCCTTTCAGTGCTCCTCACAGAAGGTTGGCCTTCCTTTGTAGGTCGCCTGATCTTTGACAACCTGAAGAAATCCATTGCATACACCTTGACCAGCAACATTCCTGAGATCACCCCCTTCCTGCTGTTCATCATCCTCGGTATTCCCTTGCCTCTGGGCACCGTCACTATCCTCTGCATTGACCTGGGCACGGACATGGTGAGGACCAGGCTGGGCCCTGGCTCAGGGAACTCCTGTGAGATAGATTACAAGTAGGAGAAAGCTTGACTGCGAGGTGGGTAAAGCTGGAGCTATTCCACAGTTTCCTTCTAAACTTTGTGACTCCATCATTTCATTCCTCTGACCTCCAGGTACCTGCTATCTCCTTGGCTTATGAGTCCCCAGAAAGTGACATCATGCGAAGACATCCACGGAACCCAAAGACTGATAATCTTGTGAATCGCCGTCTCATTGGCATGGCCTATGGGCAGATTGGTGAGTGCAGAGCAGGGACACAGGGAGGAAGAGGGAAACAGCTGTCCACTTGAGCCATCTCAGTTTGCAAATAAGGAGATATTTTCTCAAACACAAAATACAGTAGGTGTTAGCAACACAAAGAGCTGTAGATCTCTTAGCTGCCCTTGACAAAGGGCCCAGTGAAAAAGGAACAAAGGTGCCTAAGTGATAGCATCTTTCTACATGCCAAGTGGTGAGCGTAGACTTAACATGCAAACACAAAGCTAGCAAGCTCACTAATTTTGAGGGTAGTCAGAGAGGTTTTATGGAAGAAATAGAACTTAAACTTGGTATTGGAGGATAAGGGCTTAAACTAAGTACTGTATATAGTCGGATGTGGAGACCAGCAAAGGGGCAGTTCACAGGGTGTTGTTAGAGAAGAGTGAATAGACTACTTTGGCACTCTTGGTTTCCATGAGGAACTAGAAAAGGAGGTTATAGATAGCGATAGCGTCTATATTGGGTCCAGCCTGGAAAGACATTTGGGGGCCATTAGAGGACTTTGTTCTAGAGTTGCCAGATACATTGGTATAGGCATTGGTATTGGTCAGGAATAGAGTGAGGCATGGACAGGGAAATGACTGGGAACAAGAGAGGCAATCTCAATATCTATGAGAAGAATCGTGTAGAAAAAGCAGACTTAGGAATCAGACCTATGTTTGAATCCTAATTTCAACACTTCCTAACACTATCATCCTGGACAATGACTGGCTTTTGTATGTGTTTCAGTTTTCTCATTCATGGGACATAGATAATAGTCCAGTGTTGTGAGAGTCTATGTCCACGAAGTACCCACACAATGCACAACTCCGTAGTTAGTAGCCAAATAGTAACATCAGCTATCGCCATGGCCCAGGCATGGGAGACAAAAATTTTGACTAAAGAAGAGGCAAAGGGTAGATAGCAGAGATATGTCAAGAGGTTAACACTTGATAAATGTCCAAATGTCAGAGGAAAGGGAGTCATCTGGCTCCTGTAGTTTTAAGATGTGATTCAAAGATGACACCGGGTTAGAGTTTAAAAATAAATGCCAGATCTTGAAGAGAAGATCCACAGATGAAGGATCAGATGTGGAAGGCAAGGATCTCCACTCCTGTGCAGACACACACCATGCCAACACAGGCAGGGCCCAGCCTCTGTCCCTTGGACGGACTGCCTCTCGGGTGCCTTCTATGACTGTCCTATGGCTCTGCCACTTCCAGGGATGATCCAGGCTCTGGCTGGATTCTTCACCTATTTCGTGGTCATGGCTGAGAATGGCTTTAAGCCTCTTGATCTGCTGGGCGTCCGCCTGAGCTGGGACGATCATTTCCTCAATAACCTGGAGGACAGCTATGGACAGCAGTGGGTGAGTAGAGAGGCTGGGGTAGTAGACAGCAACTGTGAAGAGGGAGGAAGTGCCAAGGAAGAGAGTCAGTTTGGCAAATTTTTGAAAAGTGGGAGAAGGGAGGTACCAGACAGAATAGATACCTCATCTCCAATCCTATCTGCGTGCTCAATCACTTGACTGAAACTTCAGATCACATCTGTAAACTTCTCTTTGTTTGCAATGATCGGATTTTAGTTGTTCCCTCTTTTCGTTGTCCACCCCACCTTCCGGGATTCCTTGCAGCTGGAGTCTTCTTTGTCATATCAGCTCTCCTGAGCTGACTTCTGTTTTTCCAGGTTTCAAACATGATCGCTCCCCAAATTAATGCTGAGTCCTCCCCTGTTACATCCCCTCCTTCTGTAACAGTTTACATAATATGACTTGAAATAAAAAAACTTATATTCTTTATATGTTCCATCTGTACTACTCTAAACTTTTCAAATGTAAAGGACACCTCTCTGTAGTCATCTTTGCCAACATCCAAGATGAATGAGGGTCAAACTGAAGCCCTCTCCTCAATAATATGTGCTCAAGAATTTAGTAAGTATTTTTTTTTGGAACTGAATACCCTCATCCCAATTTCTAAATCAGTGAGACATAGGACACTAATTATCCATAGAAATACAGAATCACACATAGGCTGTTGTCTTTATTCACTCTGTAAGTAAGGAAATTAAGTGTAGAAAGATTTAACCACTTGCTCAAAGTCCTGCTGTGAAGCCTTAGAAGAGGATACTTGGATTCGGATTCTGGACTGTTGTTTCATGCCTGGCATTTTCCCACTTCACCCTGATACCGCCAAACTAAGCTAGTTGCAGGTTTCTCAAAAGTATATTCAGATATGAGCTGTTGGAAGGACAGCTGTCATATACATGTGGCTTCTGCTAGCTGAGCCCCAAGAGGCCATCAGACATCGGTGTTTGCAGCCACCAATGTGGCTCTAGAAGCCAGTGGTGCTCAAGGTCCACGGCATGGTTCTGCTGCCCACATTTCCTCAGCCCTCCACTCAAGCGCTGGTCAGTTTCACAGCCTGATCCCTCCTCACGCTGTGCAAGACATGATGTGATGTACTTTAATTTATGATAAATGAAAGATAATTAAAAGTAACAAGATAAATCCCTTGTACCCTAAAGACACCTTAAAGTATTAGGAAAATGGGTTGAAGAACCCTAAAGACACCTTAAAGTATTAGGAAAATGGGTTGGGAACAGTTACTCTGAGGAAAAAATTTCATAAAGGCATTTGTGTCCCTTCCACAATTGTAAGTATTAGATTATCTAACATAGTAGAGCTCCCCACTCAAAGAGTACGGTACTTACTGCTAGAAGCAAAAAGAGCTCCTTCTAAATAATATGCATATATGTATCATAATAACCAGTCAACACACTGGAAGTCCAAGAGAGCCAAAGAAATGTGAGAGTTAAGATTCTATACCGAGTGAGATGGAAGCATAAAGGATAAATATGGTGAAGAGAAAGAGAATCTTGAAATTAAGATTATAGAAAAATTCTAGATGTTAGGAAGGATAATATCTAAAGCTTAACTATAAGAACAAGCAACCCACTTGGGGAGAGGAAAGTGATGGACCATGGTATTAGAAGAATCGCCCGCATGAATATTTAGGTCTCAAAACAAAAACTAAGGCAGGCAAAGAGACACACACCTGTAGTCTCAGTGCTCTGGGAGGCTGAGATGGGAGTACTGCAAATCTGAGCCCAGTTTGAGCAGTTTAGCAACTTAGGGAGACTCTGTCTCAAAATAAATGAAAATGAAGCCAGGGCTGTAGTGCAGAGGCTCTGGGTTCAATTCCCAGTACAGGAAACAGAGAGAGAGAGAGAGAAGCATGGGAGGGGAGGGGAGGGGAGGGAGCAGAGGAGAGAGGAGAGAGAGAAGCCGCAGTAACAGTGAGGCAGAGCCAAAATCTTTGAGAACTGACCGGAAGGGGCACAGGTAAAAGCAGCTGACTGCAGTGAAGGGCAGCGGTTGCAATCCGAGGCACATGGATCTGCTGACAGGTCTGATGCTTAGTTTCATGCTTGGTGCATCAATTTTCAGCCTTTGTTTTCTAATCACTTAAGGCTTTAGATTTCTCTTTAAGCACAACTGTGACCGCGTCCCATGTGGCCTGGCATGCAGTGTCTCATGACTGTGTAGTCCCACATATTTTCAAAGTCCCTATTTGCTCTATGAGTTATTTATAAACACACTGTTTCCCTGTTTTGTTTTTTTAACATGAGCTCTTTTCTCTGGTCTAATTTCAGTGCACCTCTTGTGTGTCCCTGCAGCCCTCGGTTATCTCACGATAACCTATCTCTTGTACTGGCGTAGGTGGCATATTTATCTCTCCCACTAGGTTCTCATTTTCCTACCTGTGAAATATGAATGAAAGAACCAAGGAATGAGTGAGTGAATGTCTCCAACCTACCACTTCTTAAGCATTCCCCTTTCCCTGTGTTGCCATTTTCCTTCTGGCCTTCTGGCCTATGGCCTCTGCCTCTACTGTCCTAGGTCCACCTTCTTCTTCACGTCATACCTTTTTTTTTTTTTGAGATTGGGTTTCACTATGCAGTTCAGGCTCGCCTTGAACTCACAGCAATCTTCCTGCCTCAGCCTCCCCAGGATGCTGGAATTATAGGTATACACCAGCATGCCTGACCACACACCACACTTCTTATTTTACTAAAGATCTGTTGGGCCATGCTGCATGCTTTTCACTGAACTGACCAGGGGGAGGGGCACAAAGATAAATAAGGCCTTGATCTTGAGGAGCTCCCAGTCAGGTAAGGAAAACACACGAAAAGTGCTAAGGGAGAGGCCCTTGCAAAGCACTATGGGAGTCCTGAGAGGGAAGGCCTAACTCATCCTAGGGGTCCCAGAAGGCAGGAGAGAAAGGAAGCCTTTGAGCATCTAAACCCCTTCTGACACTGATGGCACCTCTCTGCCTGCCCTCCCCAGACCTACGAGCAGCGGAAGGTGGTGGAGTTCACCTGCCACACGGCCTTCTTCATCAGCATCGTGGTGGTGCAGTGGGCCGACCTCATCATCTGCAAGACCCGCCGCAACTCAGTCTTCCAGCAGGGCATGAAGTGAGTGCCACCAAAAGGCCCCAGTGCTCTCCCCAGCCCCTACCCTGAGACCAGCAACTTCCCCCTGCCTTTTCCTCCCATCTCTTTTTTTTTTTTGTCTTTTTTTTAAATAATTTTATTTAAAGAGGAAAAAACAAAACAAAATAAAACAATAAAGGGTAGCAACCATACAGTATTCCAAGGAAAAAAGGAAAAGTACAATAATAAAACCTAAGAAATTATTACTTGACTAATTACATACTGACTTCTTGGAAATAGTTGTTCAAATTACAAAGTTAAAGCATGTAAAGTAGACATTCAAATAGTGAGACTGTTAACAGTTCTGCTCCATGATCTGACAAAAACAACAATATGGTCATCCATCTTACCCACTCAAATATACATGCAATTATATCAATAGGGTAAAATTAAATACAACAAAACAGAGCAAAGCGGATCACAAGAAAGCAATGTAAGACATAAATTTCAAAGCTAGACAATTGGAGATATTCACTCTCTATCA
>PVJX010028044.1:0-24263 GCA_004027295.1 Dolichotis patagonum
TGTATCTTTTAAAACTCATTTCCAAGTAAAGAATTGAAATTTTAATTGAAATGTTAAATTAAGAAACAAAATTAACACTGAGGTTTTTTTTTTTTTTTTTTTTTTTTGGTTCAGGGCATCAAACTCAGGGTCGCATGCTTGCAAGGCAGGCGCTTATACTGCTGAGCTAAATCCTGAGCCCAACACTGAAAATTTTATCCAACTAGAAAAGTTCCATTTATAATAAGTCCACTTCATTAAGATTGCTAAGCTACTTCAAAATATTTCCTTCACAATTCTTTAAGAATGATTAGTATTAAATTCCTCATGACTTGAGAAGTTTTCTCTTCCAGTGTGTTTTAGTGAAACCTAGATGGTGGCAATGTTCTTGATTATGGTTTCATTTTCAAAACACTTAGAAAGAATGATTTAAACATTTTGAGAAATTGATGTAAACAGCTTAACAGTTGGAATGCTTATTTTCTTCAGTTAAGATTTTTCTTTTAATGAACACCTTCAGTGAGGCCAGTGATAATGGAGTTTCAGATATTTTTGGGATTTAAGATTGAGATTTAGTGAATGAAATATGGGAGTTGATTTCACTATTGGCACCACAAACAGTTAGTGAATCAATTCTAAGATACTGAAAGTAAGTTTCTTATATCAGCATTATTACATGTGATGCATTTAATTTAAATATTTATTTACATAGAAGATTAGAAGAAGGACAGTTTAGTTTTCTAAGCATTGGTTATGTGCTAAAATAGTTACTCTAGTTACTCAGTAATAATAAAACAAAATATACATTGTCATTCTAACACTTTGCCCCTATTAATGTTTTTATAGATACTGGCTTGAGCTTGTGGAGAAATATGGAATAAACACACCTATGTTTTTGTTTTTATTTATTTTTTGAGACAAGGTCTCACAATGTAGTTCAGGCTGAATTCGAACCTCTTGTGTAGCCCAGGCTGGGTGTGAGCACATGGTAACCCTCTGGCCTCAGATTTCCAAGTGCAGAGATTGCAGGTGTTCACCACCACTTCCCACATTATTTTTATTTTTTACTGTCTTAATTTTTTTAAATTTAAATCTTTTATTAGTGCAAGCTTACAGCACACAGTAATTAAATTCACTATGGGGAATTGGTACGTGAAAAGAACACATCTTGATACTTTTTATTTCTTCTTTTCTTTGCCTCTCTTTCCCCTCCCTTCATTTGTCAGTTGTTCTTATGTTTTTAGTAGTACATAAACTCTAGTGATTCTGGCATCTTTGGAATGGCACGAACATAAGACCAAGTCAGATTGTAATGAAAACATGATGTTAGTAAATTTAAAAGAGCATTATTTGGTTGCTTCATAAGTCAATCAAAATATTTATTAGGAGTCTATTATACTCAGTTTTTAGAATACTATTATCCATTTCCTGATAATGTTATTTCGATTTAAAATCACATTTTGGAAATAACACTGATCAACACCTTCTGAAGCGTCAGCATAATACAGATGAAGAAAATTAATCATGTATAAAGCAACCCTCATAAGAAAGAATTTTTCTAGGGTAAATATTTGTAACTCTGATGTGAAAAGATGAATTATATTGAGTCTACATAAAAAATGAAAACATATTGCACCAATAGCAAATACACATAATAATACAAGGTTACACACAAATACATTAAAATGCTTCATTTCACCAGTAATAAAAGGAATGCAAATCAAACCCACAAAAGTTATTTTCCTACCTATAAAATGAGCACATATTTTACATTAAATATTCCTTACTGGAGACTTTTATGATGAGATAAATACATCACAAGCCAGCATATAACCACTATAACTGTGTGAATCACTCAATTAAATACTGTACTTTGTGTGAGTCTGATTCCTTGGTATAATAGGTGGATAATAAAAAGTCCATATACTTTATATATAGAAATTCTTTTTCTGCTTTATTTGTGACAAAGGTATTGAGAAACAAACCAAAATCCTTAGTAGCTGAGAAATTACTACATGCTCATGCAAATAAATATTATGAAGCTATTGAAATGACATTTATGAAAATTCTTAGTAATGAGAAAATTCTTATTGTATAATTTTGAATTTTAAATATATAATAAATTTGATAGACCAGAAATGAAAGTGAAATGCAGGAGAGAAAGCCAACTAGAAATAAAGATGCTCTATTGCTAAACATGATTAATGTATAAGATCTGATCATGAATGTTTATTATTTTGTATTTTTAACTTTTTATGATATTTGCCACACTCTAAAATGAATAATTTCCCTATTAAACATGCAAAAATATAAACAGATACATTATATTCAAGTGACTATAGGCTTCCATGAAGAGCAATGTGACTGTTAAATCCAAGATAACACGGAAGTGTTTCTTCATATGCTCCAGACAAGTGTAGCTTTTGTTTTTCTAACACAATGCAAAGGAAAGCAGTGGCTCAGGTCCAGATAGAATCTCCTAGAAACAGATGATTAGTACCTCAGCCACTGAGACAATACTTGGTTATTGATTGGAGGAATCTCCATCAATCCCTAAAAATTCCTGACCCATAGAACAGGAAACACCTAATTTATTTTATACCTTCTGCAAAGAAATTGTCTATCAAATGTTTACATACTCTCATCACTTTTTAATGTACTAACTACTCTCAGAATCATCATGAAGAAAGGATTATAGAATGTAAACTTTTATTGCTAAAATCACAATTATTTCTTTAAAACTAAAAATTTTTAGAAAATTTTCACTTGTGTGATAGTTTAGAAAACAATTAGCTTTAATACAGGAGTCCAGATAGACATTGCCTAGTTATTAAAATTACCTTTTGAACATTATGCAATGTCTTGATAAAGCACTTAGTAAAATGCAGAAGTAAGATGCTAATACAGTACATTCAGTATCCCAGTGAGGTCGAGTTAGATGTGTTCATTTATATATAAAAGAATATGAAAGAAACACACGGGACTATCAAGAGTTTGATCATCTCTGAATAATGAATGATGGCTTACATTTTTACCATGTTTTATTCATATTTTATATTGAAAAAATAAATATGTGGTAAAAATGTATTTGGTTACCTATAAATATTTTTCTAATCTTTGTTCCTGTTGAAGTTTTTAAAAATGCAGAAAAATTGCAAAAATACTGCAAAAACTCCCACATGCCCTTCAAGTAATTTCTCCTAATACATCTTAATAATTTATACAAGTATAATACATTTACGATGATAAATGAACTAGCACTGATCAACCACTATGCACATATGTCTAAACTGTATTCGGATACCCTTATCTTTTCCTCACATCCTTCTTTACTCTCTGCAGGACGGGCGTTACCTTCAGTGTTTTTGTCACTAGATTTCCTCTTAGTGTAACAGGTCCTCGACTATTTCTGAGGACATCGACAATGTTTTCGAAATGCTAGCCCGATATTTTTCAACACAATTAACCTCCTAGGACTTGTCTGCTTTCATTTTCATGGTGAAATCAGATCACATGCAGGGCGCACAGGGCTACCATGATTCTATCGCTGCTCATCGTAATCACCTGGGTAAGACACTGTTTTTCCGATTTCTCTCCATTAAGTTACTTGGCACCCAGCTCTGCCTTTCCACCCTGTGGTCTTTGGGAGGAGGTCTCTGTGTGTAACCCGCACTTAGGAAGCGGAAGTGGAAGCTTCTGCCACAGCCCAGCGTTTGTTTGCAGAAGGTATTTACAACTCTTCTGCATGAGAAATTTGCATATTGTTTTAAAAAATTAATTAATTTATTGGTATGTTTTAAGTATACATTCGCCATAGGGAATTTGTACCTGTACATGAAGTATCTCGAGTCTTTTTTTCACTCCTCTTGTCATCAACCTCTTCCCCCCCCTTATTTACAAAAGCTTAGTTTCCATGTTTTTCTTCTATTCTAACTTCTCCTTTTTGCTCCCTTTATTTTCTTCCCCCTTGCTAGTTCCCTTCCCATTTGAACATTTTCTTCTTATTTCACAATATCTAGTATACATTTTTGTTCTTATATACCCTTTCAGTTTCTCACACCAGAGAAACAGTGTGATATTTACACATACGTGTCTAATTTGTTTCACTTAAGAATGTGGTCTCCAGGTGCACCCACTTACTTAGAAACATCTGAAGTTTATCCTTGTTTAAGGAAGAGTAGTATTTCACTGTATTAAAAAAACGCATCTTCTTCATTCACCAGTTTGATGGACATTTGGGTTTTTTGTAAGATCTATCTATTATAACCTTTGCTGCTATAAACATGGGTGTTCATATATCACTATGGTATGATGCTTTAAAAATATATTTAGGATCTAATTATTTGTATTAAATGCATTTTCAAAAATGCACACATTTGTTAGGGAGAAATTATATTTTATAAATATTTTTAGCACTAAGTAAAATGTATTTAGGGAATAATATAATTTTCCATCTTTACTTACTTTTTAAGAATTTATCTTTGGATGTATATATAATGGATTTTTAATCTTACTTTGATAATGTTATGTTAGATTTCAAACAAATTTGCAATTGTTTCTATATCATAATTTCAAAAAAATAAAAAGTTTAATGTCTCATGATGTGACAAAGGTAATGTATGATAAAAAGATTATGCCATCTTATTACTTAAAATAAGACATTTAGAAAAAGAGGAAAGTAAAAAATATGTTTTAGATACACAGCATGTCTTCCACCCCATCTCCATGTGGAAATAATTTTATTTTTATACTGTCATTAATTCACACATATTCGGAAAAGAATCAATGGCAAAGAAAATTTAATATGCAAATTAAATCTACAATACATTTTAGTGGATCTGAAAAAAATTATAATCTCATTGTTCGAAGCCAGTAATACTATTAGCTTTCTTACTAATTTGTAAATATCTTACTCTTCAGTGAGATCTCTCCTCTAGAATTTATTTGTTGGAGTACAAATCCCAGAACAAGTTTATGTGGGTTGAGATCCCATTTTCCTCTCTTACTCTGTGAACATGGGCTAATTACAGATTATTTAACCCCCAGGGCCTCTTTTTCTACCCATAGTACAAGTATCTAAACAGTCCTACTTTCTTATATTATATTTTAAATGATAAAAGTTTCTAATTTATAGTGCTCACTTGATGAAATATTATACATTTGATTATGATTTTGATTATTTGTGTGACTATCTAATAACTCAGTGCAAAGATACAGACAAGAATGAAAAAATATACTGAAAAGTATTGCAGGTTTTTGTATATGTATATTTTTAATTATAATTGTTCATAGCTTTATAAAAATACATACATGAATGTACATATATGGAAATAGTTTTTATACTATAACATAGTTATACTGTATTTTTATTTTTAAAAATTTATTCAGTTATTTGTTTATTTTGAAGACAGGGTCTAACTCTGTAGGTCAGGCTAGCTTTGAACTCAGTACTTATCCCAAGCTGTACTCCCTCTTGGCGACCCTCTTTTCTCTGTCTTCTGAATGGTGGGATTACAGGTTTGCACCACCACAGCCTGCTACAATACTATATGTTTAAAAATTCATTGAGAGTCAACCAATTTTTGTGTCACTGTTTTCAGAGATCTCATTGGGAATATTTAATGTGCTGTTAGTGACATTTTGACATAAATATGTATATTACAAGACAGTATAAGACAATATTTTGCATTTATATATTTAAATATACCCATCTAGATATGTATTCTTTCATCAATAGTCAAGAATGAAATAATTTTTAAATTGACTTGAGGTAGTTTGACAATCCAGACTTAAAGTGTTATTTTTGTCAATGTTTAAGAATACTTTAGTATATTTTTTTAAAGTAACTTGGTTATATTTCATTCACTGCCATCTTCTTTTATTGTTGCAGAGATCTGTTAGATTTTTAGATTTTGTTTGATTAACTGGGAAAAGGAAATTGTTTATTACCTGTCATTTTAAACCACTGGAAGCTAACTGGCTGCTCCTAATTTAAAATTCATTCAGGAGAAAAATCATTCTTGCAAGAAAGACAAATAATAGGAATTTCTATCTATATTTAGGGACTCTATCTATCATCTATCTATCTATCTATCTATCTATCTATCTATCCATCATGTTTATCTACCTACATATCATCTATCTATTATCTTTCTAGATGAATATATATTTACTGTCATGTCCTGCTACATAAAGGTGAGGACCATGAGGTAAAAGAGGGTAACTGCAGAATTCCCATTTCACATGATCACACTTGCTGAAAGTTTTCTTTCCAGACTTGGTGCATCTATCTTCATTCATATTTTCAAGAACCAACATCTTATTTATTTTGTCCCCATGATAGGTGTACAATAGTGAATAAGACAGGCACAAGTTCCCTGTTCAAAGTATCTTAAAATATTGTAAAAAATTATAGTTATTCAAAGTATGTGTGACTAACAAGCAGCAAATATTATATTTATAAATGGAATAATTAAGAATCATATAGTTGTATGAGAAGTTTAAATATAATTGCATTCAAAAGCACTTGGACTGGTAAATGGAAATGTTTCCCATATGTAAAAAGAGAGTGTTTCTAGAGTTGAAAGGGGAGATAAACACATTTTAAATCTTCCCCATTTAATTGACCCAAATTGTGTCTTACTTGAAGAAATATCTCATTTAGTCATTTGAGGGGATTTCTAATAAACTCTGGTTGTATTAACAACAAAAACTAGTAATTTAAATTCCTGAAAACTCTTGTGACTGTACACTCCTGATAGCACCTAAACTTAATTCCAATCAAACGATACTAAATGTCTTAAATTTCATCTTCAACTGTCCAGCTGCAGGTGCCTTTACTCCCAGCTCTTGAGAGGCTGAGGCAGGAGGGTTGCGCAATTTGGAGGCTAGTGTAGGCTCCGAGTGAGTTCAAGGCTGCCTGAACTGCATAATGAGACTCTGTCTCAAGAAACACAACGAAACAATTCATTTTCAACTTACCTACGCTATTTATCTTTCCTTCCCAGCATCCACATATAACTTTTGACAACTTCTGATTTTCTACATAAAATTCAGGTAATTTAATTTAGTTTAATTTTTTATGGACAGAGCTCTCTCAAAATATTTATAAGATTATCACAAGAATTACAAAGAGGGCCGGGGTTTTAGCTCAGCAGCATAAGCACCTGCCTGGCAAGCATGAGGTCATGAGTTCGATCCCCGGCACAAAAAAAAAATTATAAAGAATAGGCTCAGCATACTGAGCTTTGGTCCTCTGGGAATCAAGAAAACTTTCCAGCACATTAACCCCAGCAAATGAAAATATTTGAACTGAAAATGGCCTCTGTCCACAAAGCCTATAGAGGGACACCTGAGTGGGGATTCGTCCTGTACTGAGGCTTCCGGAAGAAAAGCGGTTGACGCTGCTTTGCACTGCATGATTTTACTGTGGAGATGCACAGCCCTGGCTAAGATCATAGGTTTCCCAAGCTCCTGATCCTTAGCCTCCCGCTATTTATCACATTCTTTTGTTCCAAATGTTCTTATATTCCAAACACTTTATTTTTAGTAATATTTAAAGTGCAAACATGATGACTGAGGGATCGGTGGAGGAGAAAGAGAAGGAAGGGATAGGCCGAGAAAAAGGAATTATGACGTCTTGTGTTCATGCTCCAACCCAAGAAGTGTACACATTGTATACTACGCACATGTGCTAATGAGCTACAGTAGTAGATAAATAAAGTGTGACATTTCAGTGTGTTAGTTGGGGATTACATATAGCGAAAACTTACACACCCAATGCATGTGTACATTGCACATTGGACAAGTGTGTATCAATTGTATGAGTTTAGCATTTAGTGTTATTTTAAAGCCTAACAGAGATCAAAGCATGGCATTCATACATCTAAAACTATGCCTGACAAGAAAGGAGACACAAGCAACCTTTCCCGGCTAAACTAAAATAACTAAGTTATTTCTTTCATATATCTAATTTGAGAGTTCCAGTCTTTTGCCCATAAGTTTTTGTCTATTTTTAGCATATTTATCATTATTCTTCAGTTGGGAGAGACCTATACTTTGTATACAAGATCTTTGCCAGTAAATGTTTTGTGTTTTTACTGATTTTTTTAAAAAGTACAAGTTTTCAATTTTGATGAGGTTGTCAACTAAATTCCATTTATTTGTGATGTTTTGTTCTTTTACACATTTCTAGATTCTATTTGAAAATGTTTGTGTTATGAAGAATATTTGCAATTTTCTTTTTTTAGAAGTATTTATGTCAGATTTTTCTCGTCAGGATTTTACCATTTCATGAGCTAGAGATTTTCTTTTATTTTATGAAACTGGTATACAACCTGCATAATTCCATTAGTATTTGAAATTATGTAGACTCTTGTTTGTGGGAACTATGTCAATAGGAAATGCAGTTTCATAAAAACATGTAAGTCTATTCAGATTTCTCATTTCCTTTGCGACACATAATAAACTGTATTTCTCTCCTTAGATGAATGCATTAGTACAAAACTGGTCATAAACAACACCTTTATAATCCTTCCATTGCCTGCAGAATCTGTAACTTATCTCTTATTTCTCAGACTGGTACTTTGTTTTCTCTCCTTCTTTCATCTTGCACAATTTTTACCAATTGTGCTTATCTATTTAAAGAGCCAAAGTTTGTTTCTCCTACTTTTCTCCATTGTTTTCTGTTTTATTAATTTTTGAGCTTTATTTCTTTATTTCCTTTTTTCCACATCCTTTGAGTTTATTATGCTGTGTTCTTCATAACTTCTCAGGGTAGAGATTTTTTATTTTTTATTTTCTTTGCAGGGTACTGGGGATTGAATTTACAAACTTATGCTTGCTAGGCAGGCGCTTGTGCCGCTGAGCTAAAACCCTAGCCCTCTCAGGGTAGAGATTTAAAGAACTGATTTTTAGTTTCTTTTGTTTTTAAAAATAATTATTAAAAGCCATAAATTTTCTTGAGCACACAGCTTTAGATTAACCTCACAGATTATGTTGAATTTTTCTGTTTAATTTGCAATTTTAAAAATTGTCTTGGTGATTTCTTCTCTTATTCATGGATTATTTATAAGACATGTAATTTGGAAGTATTTTTCTTCATTTTCAAATATTTTAGTCTTTCTAGGAATTTTAGTCTTTCTAGGAATCCAGTTATTAATATAGAGTTTAATTCTATTTTGACTGAAAACATTCTGTAAAATTTTAATCTTTAGAAATTTACTGACTTATTCATGGCAGAGCATGTAGTCTATTTTGATGAATATTTTATGTGAAAATAATGTGAATTTTGAAGTATTGCATCTACTGTTGTATACTTAAATGTAACAGAAATATTTTCAAATTTTCTACATATTTGTAATTTTTTCAAAAATTGCTTCATTTAATACTGATTATAGTCTTAAGAGTTCTGATAATGATTGTAGGTCTTTGACTATTCCAATTTTCATCTTTGTATTTTGAAGTCCTGTTATGTAGGGTGGGTAAATAAGAAGTGATTGCTAAACATAAAGTCAGAATTATTTTTTTCAGAAAAAATTTATATCTAAAGTCTTGAATTCAGGTCCATGATCCATTTTGAGTTAATATTTCTCTGTACTATGAGATAATTTTGTAAGTTTACCTGACATGTACATATAAGAACTGCTTTGAATTGAAATTTTTATCTAACAATTATATAACTACAAATGTTTTTAAACTATCATTTCAATATTTTCAAGATACCTTTCAGTTTTAATAACATATATTAAAATATATTGAAAATTAATACTTACATAATCATTTATTTTCTGAAATTAGCAAGACATATAATATTGGCAACAGCTAATTACCACCAAAAAAGTTACGCAATATGAATATTTTTAGTACAAATAATGTAATCATTTCTATAAGCATTTGTCAGAATAGAACCAGAGAATCATTGTGTGTCAAAGATAATTTGCAATCATTGTTTATCACATTACAAAGATTTAAGATTCTCCTGTAGGCTTAGTTGTATTAAAAATAATTTGGAATGTTTTGTAGACAACACAGTACCTGAATCACACATATGCAAGTGACTGCCGCAGAAGCTGAAATGGAAGTTACCTACAGCTCCTGTTCTTGCCTTGGTGTTTTAAAATTTCAGTGAGAGGAGCTGGTCCCTCAGAGGTGAAAACTAAAGTTCCACGCTAAGATTGTTTTAATCAGAGGTAATTTACTATTGATTGAATGTGTTTCTCATAAATCTTTCCCCGGTGGCTCTGGGAGGTGAACTTAATCTGGTACAGACAGCCTCACGTTCAGCAGCACCACTGATGGGTCTGCCATCCAGTTTAAACTAGGTAACAGCCGCTCTCACGAGAGTGAAGATGAGGGCGTGGAATCACTGCTTCCTCCTATGACTCGTCTGCCTCTGCAAGGCGTGGGGTCCGATCAGAAGAGCTGCTGCATCCTCTAGGAGACTGGGAGACAGCCAGGGTCTTACAGGCTGCTTTGTTACCTGGCAACCAGTGCGTGATTAACCCTAGTCCTTAATCATTGCCAGCGCAGGGACTGGTGCTTCCCGACGACTGATATTACAAATCACATTATCTAAAGATAAAGATTATTCTAACATCTGATGTTCGGCTTTGCTAGCCCCCATTTCATTACCACAGAAACAAGTGGGCCGCAGAGGAACTCTGTGAATGCTACTTACCTCGCCTTTATATGTTTTTCTTAATAAAGGCTTTTCTGAAATTGATGTACATACTGCTTGGTGTCTTTAAGCCTAGTTGGCAGGCTTATAAACACACACACTTCCTTTTATTATATTTTATCGGTGAATCAGAATCTAATAAACAGTAAAGAAAGAATTATTATAAATACATGCACCTTCATCTAAATGGACAGCAGAAAATTGACAGTGCATGTTTCTTCTAATATTTTTTCATGCTATTAGTAATGCTTTATGTGAAATTTCTGATATTGCTGAGAATGAAAGGTATTATATTTTCTGCCTTTGGTTTTCTGTGCATGCATTTTTATTACAGCAGAAATATGGTGTATCTCTAATGGTGTGTGGCTTTTTGTCTTTCATTATTAAGTAGTAAACCTCAAAAGAGTTTCGAACACATTAATTACACTGAAATTTTACACAATACTGAACTAACTAGTACATCACTAAGCATGGAAAACAAGCAGACTTTCATATTTTGCTATATTGTATTTACTTACTGATAATATTATAAGTATAATTCAGGGTACAAGATACACATTGTTAATGATAGAAGAGCTTTATTTCACACATCTTGCAATGCATGTTTTATACTTCTATACATACACGACTAAGTTTGTTATATTTTATAAATAAAATTATTATCATCATCATCACCATCACTTTCTAGAGCACAGAGCGTACTTTCCTGTCTGGACTACACTGTTATTCTTACTAAGGGTGAGTCATGAAGAGATTCGACAGTCCTCCCCTCCCTTCCCCTCCCCTCTCCTCTCTTCCCCTCTCCTCTCCTCTTCTCTCTTTTGTTTTCGTGGTACTAGAAATTGAACCTAGGGCCTTCAGACTGAGCTACAGTATGAGCCCAATTCCCTGCCACCCCTTTTTGGGACAGGGTTTTGTTAAATCTCTGATTTGTATAAGTCGGGCGTGAATTTACAATTCACCTACCTCCATTTTGCAGAGTTCTGAGATTACATGCATGCATCATGTCTGACTTTAACATTGTCTTGTAAGGGAATGACTCAATGTCATATTTTATGTAAAGGCAGTTTAATCCCCCCTGTAGAAGGAAGAGTTGCTCCTGTTGGAAAAGTAGGTTCAAGGGTATTTATGGGGTCCTAAGGTTTCATCTTCTCTGTGTGCATAAATTTCTTTCTCTGAACCACGTGGTCCCCTCATTCCTACTTAGTATGCTTAATATAGGGCAAAACACCAGACGTGTTGGTTCACTGAGCTGGTGTAACAATCCACAAAGTTTAGAATAGATTTTATCTGTTCTTTGACTATGTATACTCAACCAAGTGATGATCATGAAGTCTCTAAAGTTAGTGAGTGGTGAAGACAATTTTCTTCCCCAATTTGTGTAATATTTGTCTCAAGTGGCCAAATATCACTGTTCTTATTGCCAAAGATCATTTTTGACTGATCCCTGACACTTTATGTAGAACTATTGGATACGAAGGACATTTATTTTATTTTAATTGTAACAACTATTGGAACTGCCTTATACTAAAATTAAAAGATAAGTCCAAGCATATTATTTCAGCCCAATTCTGATAGTTGTTCATTGAGGAAGATACTTCCATGCCATATTTATAAAGGAAGGAGATTAGGCTCAAGAAAGTTACATTACTGTCAAGATCACAAATCTCAAAAGGCAGGCAGCACCCCGGATACAAGACTTTTCTTTCTCATGCTATTTCATAATTGCTTAATTGTTTTTAAACTTGGATCAAATAATGCCTCCACAGTGGGAGGAACAGATGTACGGATGTCTCTGATAGTATTGCTTTAAGGACTAGGATGATTTTTTAAACAAAGAGCTGCAAATAAGGTAAGTATATTCCTTACATATGCAGATGATTGATATAAAAATTATGCATTTCGTTGTGCATGATGTTTGTGCCAAAACTGATTATGCAAGGTATGAGTGACTAAGCTTTTCTTCTCAGTGACGTGTTTTCTGTAGGTCAAGCACTTTAATAGATATATACGTATTTTTCTATTTCATAAATCTGTGATTTTTGCATCTTAAATAGCATTCATTTTGTAATGGGAGGATTTCAAATTAATGGGCTACAGACTGTTGAATAGATAATCACTATTTGTTTTTAGGTATTAATTGCTTGAATGAGTGTGTTATAACTTCCTTTATTAAAAATTCATATAAGTGAGAAACTTGTTAGTGTACAATTTGGATTTTTATCAATTAAAAACAATTAATAGCACAGCTTGCTTTTCATTTTTTTCCTTATAAACTTTCCCATAGCAATCTTTTTTACATCAGAGAAAGCCTTTGAGTGCAACATCAGTCATTATATTTAAGTACCATAACTAGTTTGCTTAATTTTGTTGGCAGATTTACCTCTTAGGAGATCATTTATTTATTTGGCTCGTAGTTTTGCAAACATCACTTGGAAAATAAACCATGCTAAAAAAGATTAATTAATATATAATTTCAAAAAGCATATAAAGGTATCTGTGAAATTTAATACTAGGGCATTTCTATATTAGTAGAATACCCAAAAGATCATTCAATAATTATTTTCTCTGTCCATGTACATTCTTTGTCAGAAGCTTACCCTAGTCTCAGGGAAAGCAGTATTACTCAGAAAGCAGTGAAGGACAGAAAGAGATAAAAGACACATTTTTCCACTGAGTTGTTTGGTCTTCCATTGTGTAAACCTCTAATTCTTGAAATTACAAAGAGAGATAGTTCTATGAAAAACTCATGCTATTCACTCAAATTGTAATTCAAGTATTGGGAAACTAGAAACTATAAAGAACCAAAGGAAACCATTTTAGGGACAGAAAAAGTATAAAGAACCAAAGAAAACAATTTCATGGACTTCTTGTACTTCTTCAGAAATTCCATGTCAATATCTAGAGATTCCTGGAGCAGTTAAAAGCACAAAAAAAATCAACCCTTAGCCAGAGTGAAATGAAATGTATAGGGGGCCATTGATTTGGATTCAGCTTTGTACTAGGATCAAAGACCAAACCAAGTTGGAGTTACTTAGGTTAAAGTTCCAAACCAGCAAGCAGAAATTAAGTTGTTTATCTGACTTTCCAAGAAATCAGGATAGAGACAATGCCAAATCTTCAAACAGACCATTCTTGTAGTTGGTATTATAAGGACATTCCTTCTGCTTGACCATTTAACGGGAAAGTAACTGAAATGATGCATCCTTCCCGTTTTCGACGTTGCCCTTTTTCTGTCCATATGCAACCAAGTTTTGCTCAGTTCAGTGAAACACGCTGCATCATAGAATGAACTGTTGTGCAATTCTAAACACTGCAAATAAAATTCTGTCATGATGTTTAAATTACACTTGTGTAATTTTTTTTGTGGCACCCAGATGCTGTATATTTGTCACTTGTATCTATTCAAGTTTAATTACTTGGTTTGTAAATTGGATTACTTAATTCTGTGGGCCCAGTTTCAAAAGTTGGGTTATTCCATTCAATAAATTTCAGTAAGTATGAGAACATTTTATATTTAGGATAAAGGAAATGGATTTTTAAAAACTTTACGATTAGAAAATTTACAATGAGAGTAAAGATAGATCTAATACAAAGTGTTGTCTTGGGGTAACTTTCATATTATGTCACTACTTTCATAAATTTGAGTTCAAAAGTTGTCCCATTCAGTAAAATGTGTCACTTATAAAAGAACAGTTGTTTAAGATAAAGCTGATGCTGTTATTTGTGGCTTGATTCTCTTCAGGTAGGTAATTACTAAGCTTCAGTGCTATCTTTAGAGTGGGCATTGCACTTAACCTATCCAGTGGGGACTTGGTAGTTTTCTTTCTTTACCGCATTTATGATGTCCAATTGCTATCTTTAACTTCATTTCAGCATGGCAGGAAAAGAGCCATTATGTCATCCCACCAACCCACGCATACATACTTATCACAGTGTTACTGAAATATCTGAGGTCACCTTACATATTTGAGATCCAAATTTAATTTCAGCTAGTTAGAAATAGGAACTGCCCTATCTTAAGTTTCAGCTTGTACTCGTTTATCAGCACTGTATTAGTTTCTAATCTTGTTCTTATTTCTTTCTTTATTTTGATTTTAAAAAAGCATAGTTTTAGTCAATATGATTTAAGTTAGATACTGTCAGCGTCTATTACCTCAACTATGGATATTAAGGTATTTCCTAAGTAAGACCTAGAACATGGCTTGATTTTCATGGTAGAGTATAAGAATAGTCCTGTGTTGTTTGTTTCATAGTACTGACATACCTTCATGGTTAACTTTCCACATTTTCTTTTTATCTTTTTAAAATGCTATCTCAAGGTGACAATTTTATAAAAATGACCTCCAAGTTGCCAATTTTGATATTCATAAAAACAAAATAACTAAAGTATATACCTAAAATATTATAGTAAAATATTTTTGACATTTTATTTTGAATTAATTTTATGATTTGATAGGAGCTAATTTTAAGTTGGTCTCCAAACGCATATCTAGACATACGGCATGGTTTTATTAAATGTAATAGAAAACAGATTCTTATATCTCACAGTAAGTTTTAAATGTCTGCAGAAATCTTACACTCCTTAAAAAGCAAGTTTGCCCAGAGTACTGGAAATAGAGGAAAGAAAAACAGAGTTATTTGCTACTGCAATTATCTGCTTTCAGACTTTTACTCAAGGAAGCCCGATCAGCAGAAACAGAGAAAGAGGGAGGAGGCTGAAGGAGCCAGCAGACCTCGCAGGCCTCCACCTGCCACGGTAGCCTGAGTCACCACGGATGTCAGGCTAACAGCTGCCTTCAACCTGCTGAAAATAACGTCCTCTAGCCACGTACTGGAAACAAAGCTTGCTTTTTTTTACTTAGGTATGAAGCATAATCAGGTACAATCATTTGCAGCACGCTCTAGAACTGCAAGAACAGACTTACATGAGTTCTCTGCTACCAGTGCAGTATATTCAAAGGGTTGCGAAGCCAGGCAGCAAGCTAGAACACTGGTCCCCAAATCATATTCTACAGTATCCTGGACCTTACTGATAAATTTTGAAGAAAAGTTTCATGTCTACATCCATTTGTGGAGTTTTTGTTTAAGTGGCTACTTGAATACCTGTTGAAAAAGATTTTTCTCTATGCTAAGAATTTTCTTTTCAGTATTCAGTGCAGATTGAGTAAACTTGAATTTACCCTTGAGCTGTATCTCTTCATATATTTCTGTTACGTATGCAAATAATTTTAGCAACTTGGGAAACAATTGTGTGGAGTGACATTTTCTTACATCATTGCTGTCCACTGCCACCACCGGGCAACAGACACGTGTTGCAGATGTCAAGAATCATGCAGGTGACGCCTTTTCACCCAAATTCATTCTGTCTCTGCCCTGAGTAGGCCAGCAGACTGCATTTGCCACTTTCTTCGTGAAGTAGGTGTGGTGATAAGCTACATTCCTTGCCATGGACAATGAATGAAAATGTCACATGCTCTTCCGTGCTGAGCCCCGAGGCACTGACCGTGAGCTCCTTCGCGCATGCTCGTCTGAGCCAGCTGGGGCACAGCCACGTCCGTGACCTACTTTGAATCTACAGTCAAAAACAAAGCCCTCAGAAGTGGCAAACTGGGCTGGGGATTTAGCTCAGTGGGTTAAGTGCCTGCCTGGCGAGCGCAAGGTCATGAGTTCGATCCCCGGAACCAAAAAAGAAGTGGCAAACTACATGATGGAAATAATCCGGATGTCTGAATGTCCCGACTAACTGGGGCTGCTCACCTTAGAAAAGAAGTATGACGGGGAATTAAATTTTATATTCTTGCTCTATATGTATATGAAAATTTGGTGTTTTTCTTTTTTCTTTTTTTTTTTTCCTACAGGGTATTGATCTGTATTTCAGGCTGGCTTTGAACTCATTGTTGTAAACCTCTAGATTTCTGCAGTTCTCCTGCCCAAGTTTCCCTAGTGCTTGTAAACTTCACATTGTTAAGCCACCATATCATTGAGTTTTTTTGTTTCAGCAGCTCCACATTATCTGGGTAAACCCAGCCTCACAAAGACTCCTATTTACCATTTACTGAGCATCTACTGTCTGAGTGATCTACATATATTAGACAATTAATTCCTTAAACAGTATTTTGAACTGTTTTCTTTGTACAAATGAAGTAACCTAGACAGAAAAGTGAAGTAGATAATTTGGTTCCCTCCAGTAAAATAGTAACAGAGGTGATATTTGAACAAATTCAGCCTGGCTCTAAATACTCAAATACTCTCAATACTATGCAGCTATTCACACAGAATCTTCAAACAGAAATTTACTTCATTAATTAAGGGATATTTATATATGAATATATCATTTTATATAATTGTAGGTATTTATTCAAGCCATGTAATTATATTTAAATGTATCCGTGAAATTACAATCAATAAATCAACAAAAATACATTAGTCATGTAATATTTCATTCAGCATTTCAATAGTATGTGTATGACATTTCCGGGTTAGTCAAGTGTGAAAGTTGTAGTTAATACATTCATAGAACTATAAATCAAAGGAAAGCAGTGATGATTGATTTTTGACTATGAAAAAAATTAACATTTAGCTTGAGCTTAAAATAATGCTCAAGTAATAAAACTAACCAAATATTAATAGGGATATAATACACTGTGCCAAAAAAGAAAGCCAGTACAACATAGAATCAAAGAAAGAGAAAAAGGCCTTTAGTAGCAGTGCAGGAAACTGAAGTGGTTTAGAAAGACTACAAAGCCTGACAGAAGGGTGGCTTGGAATCCAGTGCAAGTTATTTTGACTGCTATGCAGACAACATCTTAAATAAGGAAGATATTGATCATAGAATTCTTAGGAAGTCTGAGTTAATATTTCAGAAATATATTTATAAAAATTAAATATAATAATTTAATTTATATTAATGTAATATTTTAAGAAATAAATTATTGAGAATAAAATATGTCATTAATGGAAAACAACGCAGTAGTTATAGAAAAACCATTGTTCTGGGGCAAATCATATGCATATGTCTCCAATTTATTGGTCATTTTGGAAATGTAAATTTCTAAGTCTTCTGTCAAATTTCTAATGATATTTTCTGTTTTTAATTGATCTTCACAAGTTGTACAGTTTATCTCCTATACAGGAATTTATTTTGCCAATCTTCTGTCTTCATTTTTATTTCTATATTGTCTTTGAAGAATACAAGCTCTTAATGTGAACACTGCCCAATCTGTCCATCTTTTCCTTTAGAGACAGTGGATTCTACATTCTACCTATGAAATGCACATCTGGCATGAAGAAATAAATATATTTTTCTTTATTACCATCAAAGGTCTTGATTAATTTACTCTTAAATATATATTGCCAATGTGCCTGCAGTTTACTTTGCTGCATGGAAGAAATTTTAAACACAGATGTCAAACTAACCTGGTACTGGTGACGGAAAAGCCTGAGACCTCAAATTCTGCTGTAGAGTGACACTTTCATCAGATAAATAATGTCTCTATGTGTGCATGTCTATGTTGATTCCTGGATTGTGTGCTACTCCTCTGGTTTATCTGTAGTCTTTTACCTAAGACGCATCTTAATTATTGTCATTTTAGAAGTGTTTCTATTAAGTACTCTAAATCCTCTACTTAAACATTTTAAAGAACAATTTAGCAATTCTTAGACTTTATTTATTTATTTATTTATTTATTTATTTATGGTGCCAGGGATCAAACTCACGACCTCACGCTTGCCAGGCAGGCGCTTATGCTGCTGAGCTAAATCCCCAGTCCCTTATACTTTATATTCTCCTAATAAATTTTAAACATTGCTTTCCAATGTTCACATATTTCATACGTACAAGCACATAGGAATTGGCTAGGATTTTATTATGACTATGTAAAATTTAGACACACTGAGAAAATAGCTCTATGTTAATGTTTGTTCCAATCAGTAAGTGGACTTCTGGTAGCTCAATAACTGTTTACAATAGCATTCTTCACTATTTCTCACTTCATCTTTTGCTAATTTTCATTTAGATCCCTATTACAAAATTATTATTTAAAATATGTATTTGAAGTATAATTATATCTGGCATTGGAGATACAATTGAATTTGTAAAATATTGCACCTAAGCACTGAACTTATACAAAATATTTATTTAGTTTGTCAGTTACTATAAATTTTCAAAGTTTAACAGTAATAAAGTCAGTATGGTACTGGAATAGAAACAGACCAGAGGATCAGTGGAATAGATTGGAAGATACAGCCACAACCACAAACTCACTCAACCACCTTATCTTTGATAAAGGAGCCAAACATGCTCTCTGGAAGAATGACAGTCTCTTCAAAAAATGGTGCTAGAAAAATTGGCTGTCCATATGCAGAAGACTAAAACTAGACCCATGTCTATCACCATACACTAAACTAAAATCTAAATGGATCAAAGGTCTAAATATTAAAACAGAAACACTAAAACTGCTGGAAGACAAAGTAGGTAAAAATCTCAAAGATATAGGGGTAGGAAGAGAATTCATGAACAAGAACCAAAGTACACGGGAAGTACTTCCCAGAATCAATAACTGGGACCACATCTTATTAAAGAGTTTCTTCATGTCGAGAGAGATTTGCAGCAGAGTGAAAAGAAAGCGCACAAATTGGGAAAAAATCTTAATGGATTGTTCCTCAGACAAAGGACTTCTGTCTAGAACTTATAAAGAATTTTAAAAAAATCAGACCCTTGAAATTCAAAGACCCCCAAAAATGGGCATCTGAAATGAATGCACAGTTCTCAGATGAAGAAATACAAATGGCAAATAAATACGTAAAAAAATGTTCATCATCATTAGTCATGAGAGAAATGCAAATTAAAACCACACTGAGATTCCATCTCACTCCAGAAGAATGGCCAGGATAGAAAAAACTACCAACAACAAGTGCTGGAAAGGCTGTGGGTAAAAAGGAACTCTTCTTCACTGATGCTGGGAGTGTAGACTGGTGCAACCACTGTGGAGGTCAGTCTGGAGATTCCTCAAAAAGCTGGGTATGGAAGTCCCATTTGACCCAGCTATTCCATTTCTAGGCATATTCCCAATTGAACTGAAAACATCATACCACAGTGATATACGTGCAACCATGTTTATAGCAGCATAATTTGTAATAGCCAGATCCTGGAAACAACCTAAGTGCCCATCAACTGAGGAATGGATAAAAAAGTTGTGGCATTTTTATACAATGGAGTACTACTCAGCTATAAAGAATGATCACATTGAGATATTTATAAATAAATGGACACAACTTGAGACCATTCTCATAAGCGAAATAAACCCAACTCACATGTGTAAATACTGTATAGTCTCCCTAGCATGAGAGTTGATAAGAGCATATAAGATTTTATGGTAAGCATGAGTTCCCATCTCATAGCTTTGAAGCCTTTCAATGTTTTCAATCATAAGTTGGAATGGTTTTATTCTGTTTTGTTTGACTATATCATGCGTGATGATATGAATAGCTGTTTTGAAGAAAACAAAACATTATGACAGCTATTGCTGATTTAATATTATCCTTCTTAGAAGTCCTACCATGCTTCTATTGTTCTACTACCATTGATTCTATCTATCACATTGTGTCTTACTGGGATTTGAATATGTTTGATAGTTTAAACAAAATTTTTCTATCAAAAATGAGATATTATAGTACCCATTGATCATTTTCTGTTATTCGCTTCAGAAAGCCCCGTAATTCTTTCACTCTATGCATGCCTTTATACTATTGTGTTATGTTTGATATTACTGTATTTGAAACTATGCTCAACTATAGCAGAGTAAGTGATATGGTGTTAGCTACTGTTGATGTCTTAATGTAAAGTACTGTGTTGCCTATGTTGTCCTGTTCTGATCTGCTCTGTACTGCCCTCTTTTGTTTTATTCTCTTTAAAATAAAAAATTAAAATAAAAAAATTTTTTCAAAGTTTAAATAAAATTGTGAATACTGATCATTTTACAGATTTCCTCCATTCTTAAACTTACATCTCTGCAATTGACAGAACCTCTCGTACAAAACTGAATAGAAATAGTGAAAATGAGTCTTCTCTTTTTCCTGGCTGTAGCCAAAAGCTTTCAATATTTGATCACTGAAAACACAATAATTACTACAGCATTTTTTTCCCCAGAGGTTCTTTTTGGCAAGATCCTTCATTTTCTATTGTGCAAAAGTCACGAATGAGCAATGGATTTTATTAAATAGCTTTCTGAACATTTTGAGAAAATGTTATCTTTTTACTTTATATAATTAATGCAGTTATTTACTTTGAGAAATTTTTCTAATATTATATATTCCTGGAATATATATCCCTGAGACATGACATATTACCAATATATTCATTGGATATGGACTGCTATTTCTTTACTCAGGTTGATTTCATCAGAGACGTTTGTGAGAGAGTTTGCCTGTCAGTAGTATTTTCTTTTAGGTTTCTAGTCAGGCTTTCATGCAACAATGCAATAGAAAAATACATGGAAATTATTTTCTCTCTTTGCTTCCTGCACATTCTTTATCTAAATGTTTGGAAAAATAATGATGATGTGGAGTTGAAACTTTATGAGAAATTTTAAATTGCAGTCATTGTTTTAACAGAATTAAGACTTCAGTTTTAGGGGTTTTCTGTGTTTATCTTTGTAAACTATGAAGTTGAAAAAATTTGTCCTTTGAATATGCTTAGATTAGAAGGGAGAAAAGGGAGAGAGAAGGAGAAAGGGCAGAAAGGACAAGAAAATAGAATAGAAGGAAAAGATGAAAACAAAGCTTTTGTAAGTAAAGAAGAGAAGCTGGGGGTTGAAGAGGGGAGGAAAAAAAGAACCAGGATGCATCATGGACAGGTACAGACTCATTGTGATACATATTATCATTATGTATATTTAAAAGGTACCAATAAAATAAAATGTTAGAAAACATTTTGTCAATTTTACTTGAATTTTCAAATTTTGACATGCATATTTTAGAACACATTGTCATAAAAATAAAATCTTTCTGTTACCTATATTTGATATTTATTTATTTACTTAGTTTGGTACTGAGGATCTAACTCATGACCTGATGTTTACCAGGCAGATATTTATGCTGCTGAGTCATATCCCCAGCTGTTATTTTCTAATATTAATAAATAATTTTTAATTTTTTCTACATTACTATTGTCCAGAGTTTATTATTGTAACCTTTCAAAAAACCAAGTAGCAGTTTTATTGGTTTTATCTTTTACATTGGATTTCAATGACATTAGTGGCTTTATATTAAATTTGTTGCTCTTTCTCTAATATATTTAGTTGAATATTTAGATAATTGATTTTGAGGTTTGTTGTCTTTTTCTCATTATAAATTGAAGACTAAAAAATATTCCTCTTTGAAGTTTTAGCTGCACTTTAATATCATGTATTTTCTCATCAGTCAATCTGAAGTATTCTATTTCATTGTAATTCTTTTTAATATTTACCTTTTCAACATTTTTTATTTTTCCTATTATTTTAATCTATTATTTTATAGTGAAAGAACATATTCTGTATAACTTCTTAGTATTTATTGGAAAACCCAAAGATGTAGTAGTTATTTTTATAAATGTTTCATTGTACTATTTATTTATTTACTCATTTTTTAGCCCTGGGGATTGAACCCACAACCTTGCACTTGCCAGGCAGGTATTTATACCACTGAGCTAAACCCTGCCTTCACTGTATTTTTTAAAAGAAGCTTTCTGCTCAGCGGCAAAAGTGCTAACTTGGTAAGTGAGAGGTCTTGAGTTCAATTACCAGTACCAAACAAACAAACAAACAAACAAAAAATAGAAGTTTTGTACTGCTGATTTATGCAATGATTTATAGATGCTAACTATATTCCATTGTTTAATCATGACACTCAAAGTTTCTATATCTTTAGTCGAGTTTTTGTCTACTTACTCTATTAGTTATTGAGAACTGTGTGCTAAAATGTTCAATGATGGTTATTATTTAACTACATCTCTTCAAGTTATTTAAATATTTTGCTTTGTGTAACTTGAGGCTATGTTAATAGACCGTGGTACAACTAGGTTTTTCTTTACACTAACCCTTTGTTATAGTGGCTCCATCTGCTATGGTTTGTGTCTAGATAGCCCCACCCCGAAGCCCATGCAGTCACGGGACTTTACAGAGGAGCTCAATCCAGTGTCCCGCGCTGACTCATGGTCCAAGGCTCAGACAAAGGGCGTGAGTGCCGCACCCACCCAAAGGCATGCACAAAGGAGACAGAAAGAGGCTTACTACTTCTCTTTCCCCTTTGCTGCTTTTGGTGTCTTGCACCACCAGGAAGTGTTGCCCATCTGCCATGTGCCACCCTGTCTTTTTTTTGTTTTTAATTTGAAAGAATAAAACAAAAGGGGGCAGTACAGAGCAGATCAGAACAGGACAACATAGGCAACACAGTACTTTACATTAAGTCAACTGGACATGAACAGTATCTAACACCATATCTCTTACTCTGCTATAGTTGAGCATAGTTTCAAATACAATAATATCAAACATAACACAATAGTATTAAGCCATGCATAGAGTGAAAGAATTACAGGGCTTTCTGAACCGAAAAACAGAAAATGATCAATGGGTACTATAATATCTCATTTTTGATAAAAAAGAAAAAAAATTGAACTATCACACATATTCAGAAGTCCTACCATGCTTTTTCTGCTCTACTACCATTGGTTCCATCTACCACACTGTGTCCCATTGGAACTTGAACATGTGTGACAGTTCAGGAGACGCTCCTGCTTCTGGTTTCCTGCCCTGGGATGGCCGCAGCTCCCCAGACCAGTCACTTTGCAGGGCGGCAGGCTGCTTACTGGTTGGCTTGGCGCCTTAAGTTTCCGCCACCCTGTCTTGAAGCCAGCTGTTAATGGACTGAAATCGCTGCAAACTGTGAGTTACATAAGCCTTTCCCCTGTAACCTTGGGTGTCAGGCACTTTTTCTCAGCAAAGGAAGTAACTAAGATGCTATCTCTCACCACAAATGATATATATATTAATATTATTATGTTCATTATCACTTTTTTAAAATTTGTACTTACAAGTTATATGTCTTAGTTACTTTTTACTCATTGCTGGGACAAAATACCTGACACCCAAAGTTAGGAAGGAAAGGTTTATTTCTTACAGTTCTTGGAGGTTTCGGTCCATATGCAGTTGGCTCAGAGGCAGCGTGGCATGGTGGGCCGCCATTCATGGCTGGCTGCAAATAGCAAGGCAAAAACCAGCAAAGGGACACACCTTCTTCCTGCTAATACATCCTATCCCGGTTCCACCCCTGGGCCGGTGAAACACTCACACCACCAATCCAAGCGCTAGACAATGAACCAATCACAAACGTTAGATTCGGTCAAGTCCATAATTGCATGAGGCTTGAGGTCCACTGACACAAAATATGACATTATACTTTTCCACTCTTCATATTTTAATGTTTTTCTATCCTTACATTAAAATTTATTTCTAATTTCGTCATTGAGTCTTACAATCTTTGATCATTGATCGAGTTATTCAGTTAATATGTATTAACAAAACTATTGAAATATTTGATTTACATCTTCTATTTAATTATTTGCCTATAA
>PVJX010028045.1:0-24262 GCA_004027295.1 Dolichotis patagonum
GCTGATTTAATATTATCCTTCTTAGAAGTCCTACCATGCTTTTTTTTTTGTTCTATTGCCATTGGTTCTGTCTACCACATTGTGTCTCATTGGAATTTGAATATGTGTGATAGTTCAAACAAATTTTTTTCTTTTTTATCAAAAATGAGATATTATAATACCCATTGATCATTCTCTGTTATTCGGTTCAGAAAGCCCTAAAATTCTTTCACTATATGCATGCCTTTATACTATTGTGTTATGTTTGATATTATTGTAATTGAAACTATGCTCAACTATAGCAGAGTAAGAGATATGGCGTTAGATACTGTTGATGTCCAGTTGACTTAATGTAAAGTATTGTGTTGCCTATGTTGTCCTGTTCTGATCTGCTCTGTACTGCCCCCTTTTAATTCTCTTTTAAATAAAAAAAAATCAAAAAAAAATAAATTTCATGATTGATGTGGAAGTTATAGTTTATAGGGTGGAGTAAAATGATTTTCTCAATGACAAAAAGCTGTCTTTCTACTTTGGTGGTGCTGGGGAATGAGTCCAGCACCTTTATATTGAGCTACATCTCCAGATCTTTTTAATTTTTTTTATTTTAAACTAGGACATTCCTAAGTCATAAAGTTACCTCAGACTGTGCTGAAATTTGTGATGCTTCTGCCTCAAGCTCCCAGTGTGCTAGATTAGAGGTGTAGGGTATCACACACAACTGATTATTTAAATGTGTCTAGAAAAATAAATCAAAGAAGCTAGGTGTGGTATTATATATCATAATGGACACTTCCAGAAGGTAAGACAGGAGGATTACTTGCTTTATGCCTGCCTAACAGTTTAGTAAGACTTTAACTAGAAACAGAAACATAAAAAAAGACTGAGGGGGGAGTGCAGTGATAGGTCTTCCTTGTATTTTACTACCAGCAAAAAAATAAGTAATAATAATAATAATAATAATAATAATTAATAATAATAATAATAATAATATAAAGAGTGTTGTCCAAGGGATAGAGAGTGTGCTTTCAAGTGATATCTATGGAGTGCAGAGATCAAACTAATAATTAAAGGAAACAACCATCTTCCTTTAAATACTTGGTATATTTTGAAGATAAATAGGAAGCTTACAAAAGAGGTGGAGAATTTGTCTATAAGGCAAGCTCTTCTTACTCATGTCACTGGCAATCTCATTCTCTGGGCAGGGGTTGCAGTCAAAACAACAGGAAATTTTCTCTTCCTCAGGGGATTTCCTGAATCCAGGATTACATCTCTTACTGCACACAGAGCAGGGAGTCTGAGCATGATCAGATATGTCTGAGTAACTTCTTAGATTTCTAGAACTTGTTAGATTGCAACCAGAGTGAAAATACAAATTTGTATACAGGTATAAATTCAAATGTATATGGGTATAAATTCAAAAGTACAATATTCATTTAATAATGCTAAATATAAAAATATTTGGAGAAATGTTGTTAGGTAAATGTATTTATTTCCTTTTAATCAGAAAATGAGTAAAAAATAACTATTTATTTGAAGGTGAAATTTCTAATGTATCATTTCTTGACCAAGGAGCATGCAGGTTATGATATCCAATGCAAATGATTCTAGGAGGAAGCACCCTACATCCCCATTTCTCAGTGCTCTCATATCTATTTGCTGAAGAAGCATGTCTTGGAGGGTGTGGGCCACAGCATACACAACAATGCATGTGTTATACCTCACATAACTCATAACTGGGTCAAAACAATTGACAGGAAGCCATGCCAGAGAAGCATCAGGCATACAGTTCTTGATTGCACAGGAAGAATCAGAGAATGATCAATGGAAACTCTGGAACCACTACACAGTGAGGAATGTGTCTTTGGTGTATTGGAGAGATTATCTCTCTGGATAAAATTTTTAAACCCTGAAATATCCTCATGGTGTGAAAAAATGGGAGGTCCATGGAAAGAATTGAGGATGAACTTTCTCCCAGCCACATCGGTATGCCATTGTGAGTTTGTGAGCCAGACCCCCCATGTCACTAAATGCAATCCCATATAATGCTTTATCCTGTTTAGATTCTCAATATCATAATAAATCATAATTAGATTTACTAGTTGTGCTTTCCTATTCAGGAAGTCCTGCTATTGTGTAATTGGGAGATACAATACAAGAATATTTGAGAAAATTTTCACAAATGCTATGCAGACTTTGCTCTTGTCCACCTCTTCTCTCATATTTTAGACAAATTGAAGATGGAGGAGCAGAAGATCATGCTGATGGGGATGAAGAAGAAGAAGTGGTGTTTTGGCAGTGAAAAAATATTTATGGAAAAAGCTGAGAACAGAGAAACAAGTGAGTTTATTCAGCTGGCTGGGCAACGGGTTCAGCTCTCCTGCACATAACACACAACCACCCTAGGTCTTTGTTCTCTGTGGTTTTATATATTTCCAGTAACCATGATAATCTTATTACTGTACTTGGAATTTAAAAGTTTCTCCTTTACCATAGCAACCCTATCACTATACTTAATGTTCCACAAGTGTTTATAGAGTCTTTCTGAACTTCTGGATAGTCAATCAACCCGGATGCAGGCAATAGTCATCTTGACCATTGTGTGCTAAAGCTGTTTGTTCCTTTTTTCATAATTTTACAACTACTAGGGAAGGAGATACTCACAAATTAGTGACAGAGTTAACCTACAATGTAACTACAAACTAAAATATAGTTTAAGGGACAAGATGGAGTCTTGATTGCCTCCACAGTAGGAGAAAAAGACAGAGGAAAAGAAAGCTGGAGAAGACAATAGAAGAGGAGGGAAATAGAGGGGGGTAGGATAGAGCAAAAAGATGAGAGGAAAGAGATAGATAAAGAGACAAACAGACAGACAGAGATAGCCTGACTGCAAGAACACAGCTTTGTACTTCATACCTCCAACAACATATCCTCATCAGTTTAAACTTCTAATGATGCTTTCAGTTATTCACTCACAAATGAGTTAATTCTCTGAGGTATGTGTAGCCCCCTATGTTCCAGGCCCTTTTAGAAAGCATCATTCTTTAATATATGAGACATTTGGGGGTTAAAATGTAGCTAAAACATAGCATATTCTGAATGAAATTTGAAAAAGTCTTAGCTGATATGGCTTCTCATGTTATTTATTTCTTTATAGTTGTAGTAATTGATCATCTTATTCTTATTTGAAATAACATGGTCATTTTTATTCACGTTTTTATATTCTGTTGTAATATTTATTAAAATATACACAAAAATAACACTTTTGGGCTGAGGATTTAGCTCAGTGACATATGCACCTGCCTGGCAAGTACAAGGTCATGAGTTTGATCCCCAGTACTAAAATAAATTAATTAATTAGTTAATTAATTAATTAATTAATGTTTAGGCTATGTGACTATGGCATATCACTATGAGTGCCTCCATAAAGAATTCTTATTGGTTAAACCTGAGGTTTAATATTTAGAACTCTAAAAGTATATATTCTCTTTAGACTATTATGATAGTCAAAGTTACATTTTGGAATATTTATACACTTATGAATAATTCTTTAAATAAATCTTTTTAATCTTAAAAATGGAAATCCAGATTAAATATAATTAAAATAATTACTACTAAAAAATGTAGAGAGCTCATAGGTTATCATTTAACAAACACATAAGAACAAAATTTATTTTATATTGAATGTTTATAACTCAAATCCTGTTGCTTTTCCTGTATAGGCCTTATATTTCTTATAGAAATAACACAGTTCTTCATTTCATTACCTCAGTTGGAGGAAACTCTCTTAAAATATTGAAGTGCTGATAATTTATGTCCAAGTTTTACAAACATTTTTTATTTATATCATTTCCTGACACATTTGATATAAGTGAAAGATTAATTTTAGCAAGTTGCCCAACTTGCACAAGAATCCAATAATACCTTGAGCAACTCTGAGGTTTTCAGTATCTTTTTGGGTTTTACAAAGTTATGACTGGCAATGACACTCGTGATTTCTACTCTGAACTCTCAAGTGTTTAACTGAGTCCTGCATCCATGGACCTTATCATCCTTCTCCTCACAGCTTATTCAAGGCTTCTTTTCAACTTTTGTTTTAACATAGTTTCAAATCTGTGCTTTATTCAAAATACCACAAAGCCCCTATCAATGAGTTGCACTGAGATTTATATGATTTTTTTATTTCAACTATGGTAATTTATCTTCTATTTTTGTCTCTAATTCTTGTACTTTATTCTCTGTTTTAAATTATTGCTCTTCAGTTATTGGAATTTATTCTATATGTTTAGAGAAATGTCCAAAAAATTCTCTTCATTTAGCTCTATTTCTGATAGTGGTCTAAACAATGTAAAGCCAACGGAAGCACAGGGCTAGGTTTGAGCTTATTCCCAAGTATTGTTTGAGTAGAACCTTAAGAAAAATATCAGGAAGTGGAGACTAGATTAATTTAAAGATGGTCAGTACCTGCTATATCAAAGGACCCTTGCAACATTGATGAGTCAAAAAAGTCACCATGGTTTAATTTTAGTTTTGTTCCAAGTAAGATAAAGAGATTAATAATGAATTTGTGTGGTGATAACTCACCTCATCAAATGTAGCACTGTTAATATTGTATGAAACTTTACCTGAAATAACTAAAATGTCTCAAGTTAGTTTTCCTCAGAGAAACTTTGGAGAGTAAGAGGATTCCAAGTGTAAGTGAGGCTCTATACTCTGAAATGGATGAGGGGGAATGACATGTTTGTGTGTGGAACCAAAATAAATATATAGATTTCTATAATCAATGTGATTTCTTTTATTTAGAGGAAACTATATGCAACAAACATCAGGTGATCCTGGGATGTGTTGTTGAGGCAAAGACTGAACAATAAGGATGATTAATATTAAAAGTATAATTTTAATTTATTTAAATGTAAATTGGTGATACAAATATATTTTTGTACAGAAGATATTAAGCTGATAACATTTAACCACAGAACTGTCTCTCCAGGCTTGATTGATTTTTATGACATGTTTTCATTTTAGTTGTCCATATTGGCATTAAGCATGTGATCTTCCAGCCTCAGTATCCCAACTAGCTGTAAATATAGGTGTGCACACCCATACACAGATGGCATACTCTTTATGAGTAGCAAGAGCCAAAGTTTGAGTTTTGGCTTTGGAAGAGAAAATGGATCCCTCTGTTTTTCAGAACAGTCTGACGGTTCATGTCAGTTGGGTCTGGAGGGATCAAACTCCTATGATGTTTGGCAATTTGTAACAAATGTGTGGAATTATGGGCAAGACTAAATTTCTTTTCTTGGTCCACTCAGGCTGCTTCTGCTAAGGCAGAAAAGATAAATGCAAATGAGCCTTACACAGTGAATTCCCAAGCCAGAAAAGATCTGCATTGTTTCATAACATGATACCTCTTACCAGTAGGATAACAAATTTCTTTTTCTGGCCAGAGTATTTTTAAAAATCAATCAATTTTATAGTACATTTTAGGTATCCAAAATGATCACATTCATCATGGAGAATTTGTGCCTGCATATTATATAAATTGATTCTTTTTCCCCATACATCTCTTGTCCCTTACAACCCTCTTTTGTCTTTATAAATTTTTGTTTCCAGTTTTTCCTTTCTTCCTTTTTCTTTTCCCTATCTTTCCCCTCCTCTATGCATTCTATGCATTTAAAATTACCTTCCTATTTCACATTATCTGCCATATATTTTGGTCCTTATTTTCACTTCTGATTTCTCACACCTAGAAACAACTTGGTATATATTCATGTGTGTTCAATTTATTTCACTTGAGAGTATAGTCTGAAGGCAAATTCATTTTCCTAACATCTTTAGTTAGTATTTCTGCATGAATGCATAGTACTTCATTGCTTAAAGAAATCCCACATCTTCTTTACCCATTCTTCCATGGATAAACATTTGGACTACATCAAAGATTTAACTACTAAAACTATGCTGCTGTAAACATGGGTGAATATATATATATATATATATATATATATATATATATAACTTTGTTATGATGCTTGCAAACTTTTTAGGCAGATACCAAGAAGAGGAATAGCTGAGTCAAATGGAACTTCCAGTTTTAAATTTTTGAGGAATCTCCACACTGATTTCTGCAGTGACTGCATCTGTCTACACTCCTACCAACAGAGAAAAGGGGAGACTTTCCCCCACAACACCTATCTCTATCTCCCAGTGATGTGAGAGTGGAGAGACATGGGTCTTGAGCAGCCTTGGGTTCTCTGCCTTGCTCTCAGCTACATGAGACAAATATGACAGGAGAGTGGGACAGAAGAGGCTGTGCAAGTGCCAGGAGGGGCCAACTGAACTCAGGTGTCTGAGAAGCCTTGGGCTGTCTTTGTGTTATGTTACCAAAGCAACTGGGATAGCAATCTGGAGACATGAAGTGTAAGGAGATGTGGGTGGACCATTGAGAGACATCCACCAAGTTGTTCACTGAGGACTGACTCCAGAACCCACATATATAGGCTAAGTTTTGCCTGAACCCAACATTAATTCTATTGCAGATTTCACACGGTTACCAAGAACAGATTTGGGCTCATTTCAGCACTACCACAGAAATGTGTATATCAGGAATTTCATGTGTGTGTGTGTGTGTGTGTGTGTGCATGCCTGTATGTTTGTCTTGATTTTCCTTATTTTGGAAGTCTGATTTACTTGCTTATTTATTTGGTCATTTAGGTCTCTGCTTCTATTGTTTATTTTACTTTACTTATATTTTTTTACTCTCCTCAACTTTTTAAAAATTGTTTTTCATGAGTGAACTTTGTCTAGTCTTTCTGTTTTGTTTCTATAGTCTGATTTCACCTTAATTCCTTCTTTCTTATCTTCTCCAGTTTCTAAAAGTTTGGGTGATCTTCCCTTGTCCTTCATCATTGCTTCTAGTATATTTCTCTTCATTTATTTCTTTATTTTTACTCTTACCCCTGTTAAATTTCCCTCATAGGGTGAAATCACCCCATTAAGGGAAAACTCACTACCCATAAGTTCCTGTTTATGTTGGGTGTTGTTCTACTGGGGATCCCTGTAGTGGAACCCAAGCTCCTGCAAGGCATTATGGTGTATGGCAAAAACAAAAAACAAGAGACAAAAGTGGGAATGCAATTGGAATCAAGTACAACCAGTTGTTCACAGGGAACAAAAGGCCATGACGTAGCCAGAATCTTGGTAGAAAGATTCACCAGAAAATGGTGAAGAGATTATTGGATGACTTAAAGGGAATTGGAGGTTTTATGCTAATGAGGAATTTATGTTGAAAAATTCTGTTCTCTTGAAAATGTATGCAGCAGGATCAACCAATTTGAGCAAAGAAGATCAGATGCAGAAGTAAGTATTGCAGTTAGTTATCATTAACAGAAAGATTTCTTAGAAATATCAAGAGCCTATGAAAAATAGACCAACAGTTGTAAGTTGATGCAAAGAAGAAAAGCATGTTTGATTGGAGTCAATGAAAAGCAGGATATTACAGACTGATCAGGCCTGCAACCTCCCAAGTGACTGGATAGCAAATGTTCAAATGAATGTAACAAGTGGTATGATTTTATGGCTCTAGAAGGATCAATACACTGTAGTAGAATTTGAGATTATGGGGGCTGAGACAAAGAACTTTTCTGAGCAGCATGTATTTATTTAGTTTTCAAAGAAAGGGAATGGGTACTAAGGAAAATGCGGGAGGAGGACCTCAAGAATCAGTTAAAAGACTTCTCCAAGCAGTAAGTTATGCTAATTTAGAAAACTATGTTGTCTCCAGGTTAAAATTCATGGTAAGACTGAGATAGCTACAGTGAAACAATTACAGCTGCAGTCTCTTTTTAGTTAACTGGAGTTGGAGCCAGGTATCATTGACTATGGCCATATCTTGTCCTTTGACACATCACAGGCCACTACAGGCCTCAGCCAGGACCAGTAATTGACAGAGGTTCACTTACCATGAATACATTACCCATCTACAGACAAGGAGCTTAGGCTTGGGACAGATGCACAGATAAACAGAGAAAGTGAATTTTAAATCCTGCTCATAACCACTTGGTAATGGTCTCCATCAGAAGGAGACAGTGAAAATGACATAAAAACTTGTTCATGAAAGTAATGGCAGAAAATTTCCTTAGTATGGAAAAAGAATTAGACATACAGATAAATAAAGTATGTGGAACTCCAATTAGCCATGATTTTAAAAGTCTACACCAAGGCATATAATAGTCAAGATTCCCGAAATTCAGCAAAAAAGAAGAATTCTAATGTTACTAGATAAAATAAAAAATCACATATGATGGAAAGTTAATCAGAATAACAGTAGACTGCTCTACAGAACCCTTAAGTCAAGGAGACCTTGCAATGAAATATTCCAACTGCTGAAATAAAACAACCTCCAACCCACATTGATGTAACCCACAAAACTATCTTTCAAAATAAATGAAGAAAGATACTTCCATGACAAACAACAATTGAAGATATTCATGACTACCAAACCATCACTCCAAAATATTCTGAATGACACTCTAAGAAGACATGAGAAAGACTACAATTCCATGAACACCAAAAGAAAGAACCCACAAGGCAAGGTAAATAATTAAATAGAGGAGAAAGACAGGGAACAGGAAAACTGTATGACAAAGATAAGGCAATACATATCAGTTATAAGCACCAATGTAAATTATCTATATTCACCAATCAAAAGAAACAGACTGGCAGATGAATCAAGAAATAAGATCTAGTAATATGGTACATTCAAGAAACTCATGGAAGTAAAAAAAAGCATTCAATAAAAAATCAAAGGATAGAAAACAATACTCCATGCAACAAGAATCTGGAAAAAAGCAGGTCTAGCTATTCTTTTTGTTGATAAATCGAAGTTCAAGCCAAGAAAAATCAAGAGAAACTAAGACTATCATTCCATACTCATTAATATCCTCGATTTTTTAGACTGAAAGTGTATGTTAAAGCATGTAAGCCTTTGGTAAGATTCACTAGGACTGGTTAATACTTAGATTGTCATTGGTTCATAAAGAAAGTTAATTTCTTAAAACTTACAATGGTTGGTTTCCAGAATATTCAAAAGAGTGGTGTGAATTCCCTTGGTCTTTTTTCCTTTGACTAAGTATAATGTGGGAAGGTCGACTAAACATTTAATGTAAGGCAAACTGAAGGATTAAGCTTTGGGTAGAAGAGAGTAAAGATGTGGTGGAGAGTGGAAGATAAATTTTAGGTTAAAGAGAAATTTATTTCAGCATAAGACTCAGAGCAGGATAGCATGAAGTCTCTGCAGGTTAGCAGAAATGGAAGGAAAGGTTACTTCTGTGAGTTTGAGCCAGAAAGGGCTGTGAGTAATTACTTTCTAGTTTTGAAATTAAATTTTTGATGGAATCGTTGGAAACATTTAAAATAAATAACAAAAAAATTCCATTTCTACATTTTACTTTTATGTGTAGTGTTTCACTGCATACTTCCCCTCATTCATCACAAACTCTATTGTTTGTATTTAACATGTTCTTCCATCCATCTACTGATACTTCAACTCACCCATTAATCCACTCAGTGCATCCCTTAGAAAAAATCTGTACTGTATACATAAATTTAAAAACCCAAGGTGAATGGCAATATCAAGAAATACTTTTATAAGTACAAAGACACTCAGCCACCTCATATTTGACAAAGGGGCTAAACATGTTAACTAGAAGAAGGATAGCCTCTTTAATAAATGGTGTTGGAAATATTGGCTCTCCACATGCAGAAGACTGAAACTAGAACTATGCCTATCACCATGCAAAAAACTAAAGTCTAAATGAAACAAAGACCTAAACATTAAAACAGAAACACTAAATATACTGGAAGATAGGGTAGGTAGAAGTCTTGGAGACATAGGGGTGGGCAGAGAATTCACGAACAAAACAAAAACTGCATGGGAAATGCTTCAGAGAATCAACAACTGGGATCTCATATTATTGAAAAGTTTCTGCACTTCAAAAGAAATCACCATCAGAGTGAAAAGAAAACCCACAGAATGGGAAAGAATTTAGCCAGTAACCCCACAGGCAAAGGACTTATATCAATAACAATACAGAATTGAAAAACATCAAGCCCGCCAAATTCAAAGACCATCTCCAAAATGGGCATTGGAGATGGACACATGGTTCTCAGATAAAGACATACAAATGGCAAATAAACACATGAAGAAATGTTTACCATCACTAGTCATTTGAGAAATGCAAATTAAAACAACATTGAGATTTCATCTCACTTCTGAAAGAATAGCTGCCATCAAGAAAACAACTGATAACAAATGTTGGCGAGACTGCAGGAAAAAAGGAACACTGCTCCACTGTTGGTGGGAGTGTAGACTGGTGCAACCACTATGAAATCAGTATGGAGAATTCTCAGAAGACCAGGACTGGAAGCTCCGTTCAACCAGCTATTCCCCTCCTCGATATTTTCCCAGAAAAACTAAAAAGGTCTTATCACAGTGATATATGTTCACCCATGTTCATAGCAGCACAATTTGTAATACTTAAATCTTGGAAACAACCAAGATGCCCATCAATTGCAGAGTGCACAAAAAAGATATGGTATTTTTATACAATGGAATATTACTCAGCTATGAAGAATGATGATCTTGAGGCATTTGTAGTGAAATGGAGAAAATTTGAGACTATCCTCACTAGTGAAATAAATAAGAATCATATTTATAAATATCACATTGTGTCTCTAGTGTAAAAAGTAATAAGAAATGTAGGAGTAATAAAACCCAAAATGTATAATTGCTACTGTAAAAAAGAGAGAAAAAGAGAGTGCTCTAAAGGATATAATTGCATGTATGTTTAAGTGTGTAAGATGAATGACCATATTACTGTTTTTGTTAGATCGTGGAGCAGAACTATTAACAGTCTCATTGTTTGAATGTGTACTTTGTATGTTTTAATTTTATAACTTGAACAACTATTTCCAGGATGACAGTATGTATGTTATCAGTATAGATGTATGATTTCTTAGTATTTTTTGTTCTTTTCTTTTTTTGCCTTGGAATTCTGTATTGTTACTACCCTTTTTTCTATTTGGTTTGTTTTGTTTTTAAATAAAATTTTTAAAAATTTTTTTAAAAAGAAATACTTTTGGCAAATATATTTACAATTGATATAAATCATTAAATTTAAATAAGGTCCAAGCAGTCTTATAAAAGTATAAATCACCATGAGCAATTAATGTTTTAGTTGGTAATATGTATTATACATTATTGATAAAATTTCTAAATTTACAAGTCTAAATATATTGTTTAATAAATAAAAGAAATTGATCACAAAGAGAGGAACACTAGAATTCTAGGCTCTAGAATTCTAAGCACTTTAGAAGTTTATGAAAACTTTTTACTATTTGTTGTAAGTTGTAGTCTAAAATAGTATGTATATAATACTTAAGGACAAAATATTGCATTGTATGCCAAAAATCATAAATAAAGAAACAAGCCCCTGGCCATAATAATGTTAGCAGAACATGTGCATTAAAATGAAAGATGTTGGATGATTACAATTATAGAGCCAAAAACTCAGTACAATGTGATTCAATAAATAAATTTCTTACAAAAAAAAGTACATGGAAATTTGGGAGCTAAATCTATTTTTGTATTTTCAATTAATTCTGTAAAACAAAAAATAAATATGAGAAAAATATTGCTTATATTTATTAGCATACATAGTATACATGAAACAAGATATAAATATTTAAATAATTGTCACACTTTAAAGGAACTTTAAACAAAATAAATGGAAGTATTCAGCCAATCAGTGATAGAAAAATGCACTGTATAATACTACCTAGTTATTTCCTAAATTAACACAAAATTTTACTATAATTTTATTTATTTTTGTTTGTTTTAAGAACAGAATATATTTATTGAAAGAAAGTTTCTTCAGAAAGGGAGACAGATGGGGTCCTGAGTGGGTCTGGCCCTGAGTGGGGCTTGCCAAAGACTCTGTCTTTTCTAGGGACTTTATAAACAAAATGACAAATTTAGGAAGGTCTCAAGTGGAGAGAAGTGGGAACTTGGAAGGCGGGCATGAGATGGGACAGAACTATGATCAACCAATAAGATTACAAGCACAATTGCTCAGGGAAAATTGATTAAGTTAGGGACAAATTGGCAAGTCAGGTGACTCTTGTCTTCCTCAGGGTGATGGAGACCTATTTAGAATATCAATTCCTAATTCTTATCCTTAGTAAGTATACAAGTGCATTTGGTTTATCTTTTGTGTTGAGTCTGGCCAACAGTTGGAGGCATTTGGTCTGCCATGGTTGCATGGTATCTCATTCCTTCAAGGGCCTGGCTCTCTCTGATTGCCTATAATATTTTCATCTAACTCATCTGACTGTAACAATCCCCTCTCCAAGGAAGTAACACTAACTGCCATGAGGGAGTAATGGGCAATGACCAATCTGGCTTCTTTGGGCTGACAGGGGTTGTAGCTGTTGATTAGCATCAGGGATACTTTGAAGAGGTTCTACCTAAAGACCCTTCAGAGACACCAGGTATTTTTATCTTGTGTGCACATACAGTTTTAAGTCTGGAGGAGAAAAAGGCAAACAAAAAAGTATGAATGGACCAAATAATAGAATTATTAGGATGATTATGACTATAGTTAACAAAGATTTCCAACAAGAGGCTTTCCATATGGAAGATAAGGATAGTGTCCAGGAGATTTTAGAGTCTGAGAAGTCATTTATTTGTCATCTAATATCTTGGATAGTTAATGAGATATTAGAAGGAAGATCAGGAATGTACACACAACTTGGATAGTTATTGAGATATTAGTAGGAAGATCAGGAATGTACACACAACTTTCAGTTTTTACAAATGCAAAAGAACCACACTGTGCTGCTGTTAGAATGTTTAACGTCATCCATTTTAGAGGCTGGCCTCTCTCATTAATTTTACTTTTTTCATTTAGGAGGGAGAGACCACATGTTGTATGATTCAAGGCCTGTTGAGTATAGTTAATTGAGGCCTCAATATACACCATGTAACCTTTTCTCTGAACAATATATGGTAGATCTCAATAAAAGGAATCTAAAAGAATCTAGTACATTTATTATTGGTTTTATCTGTATGATGCCTTGGGGTATGGCACCTTCTAGGAAAGAACAAATGTTATTCAAATCATGTATAATCAAAGTATGTATACAAAGACATGAATAATCAAAGCATTAAAATTAGACCAGAAAGGTAAGTTTAGAAACTGTTTATAAGGAAAAACAATGGAAACCATCGACTCTTAGGTCCCTTTATTGATGGAGTTTCACATGTTTTATAAATCCCTCTAGCTTTAGTTATGATTATCTCAAAATTTTTGATAATGTATGAGAACCAAACTAATATATTATTTTGACAAATGAAAAATTCTCTTGTTTTCATATATGAACAACAATATGGAGCTTCCAAATATGGCAGACTGGTAGGTAGCAGGATAGGGAGCCTCTCCAAGAGAGACAGCTCAAATGCCAGAATAGAACACCCTGGAGAGATGCAAACAGAGGGAGATGGACTCTCTCAACCCAGGAAGAAACTAAAGTGAAAAAAACTGCTCAAATATGAGGTCCTGGGGCTACCACTAGAGAAGCTAAGATTAGCAAGCCCAGTGCTCTTGCTGAGCCACCTGAATTCCTGCCTGAGACTTACCTGACCCACTGAACTGCACCAATGTGACTGGCTTGAGCGGCCCTGAGCGTGGAGCTGAATAGCACTGTGCACGCCTCACCCGGAACTGGCCCTGCATGCCACCCACCCAGAGGCACCATGAACTTGATGCAGCTGTACTGAGGTCAGAGGTTGGGGAGCCCAGCAGTTCTCAGGGACCAGCATCTGCTTGGACTAGGCTGCGCTGCTGGCTGGGACCCAGTGGTTCACTACCAATTAATTCCCTGAGCATGGTGCACACTGATGCAGTGAAGGCCCACAAAGGCTGACTGCCCCATAGGGGAGAAGCCAGCACACACTGCCCTTGCTTGTACTTTAATCTTGGATAGCAGACTACAGAGGGCAGAAGCCCCCAGCCTGCATGCTCTAGAGGAACTTTAACCAACAAGAAAAAGGGGTGGGAATTGCACTATACACTTGTATGGAAGGAACCAAAAACATTACAAGAGAGAGAAATAAGAAAAAACACCCAGCCCCCAACCCTGGGAGTATTGATCTAGGAAAGGTAAACACAAAAGAGATTGATGGCAGCAAACATGCAACATCAAACATAGTGTCAGAGGACATAAAGAGATATTTTCAGGATCTCGTAAATGAGATCAAAACTGAACTAGTAGTTCAAATTAAACAAGAGATTAATAGATTAATGAAAGAAACACTGGGCCCCTCTCAAGAAGACAAAGACAGAAGAATGGGGGAACACAAAAGGAGATAAATGTTCACTGAAGAATAAATACAAAGCAAACCTAGAATTCATGAAGCAGATTCAAAGAGATTACCAGGAAACTAAAGACTCCATAGAAAGTTAGCAAAACTGCTTGAAAGAAACTAGATAGACTATCAAAAATTGAACACAGGCTTGCAATGTGTGATCACGAAAGGGAAGATCTCTTAAAAATAACAAGGGAGCAGGCAGTAACCATACAAAGGCTAGTGGACAACAAGAGGATCTATAACTTAAGAATAAAGCATGTGAATGAAGAAGCAGGAGTCAAAACAGAGGAACTGCAAAGGCTATTTACAGAAATTATTAAGGAAAACTTCCCAAACATAGAAAAAGGAAATGATATGCAGATGTATGAAGCATACAGAACTCCAGCCACCTACAACCAAAACAGAGCTACACCCATATACATAATAATCAAGATCCCAGAAATTGAATATAAGAGCAGAATATTAAAAGCCATCAGAGAAAAGAAACAGATCACCTATAAAGGAAAACCCATCAAAATCATGGCAGACTTGTCAACACAGACCATCAAGTCAAGAAGAGCTTGGAGTGAAGTAATTCAAGCCCTGAGGGAGAACAACCTCCAGCCCAGATTGATGTATCCTGCAAAACTCTCTCTAGAAATTAATGGAGAAGCAAGAAGCTTCCATGACAAAGAGGAACTGGGAGAATTTGTGACCACCAATCCAACCCTAAAAAAAATACTAAAGGACATTTTAGAATGAGAGAAAAAGAATAGGAGCATTTCAGGAACAGTGGCAGAGAGGCCTCAGTGAACGGGGCAGACAGTACAGTGGAAGAGAAAAATAGACTACCAATGGCAGAAAAATAGAATAGCAGAAATGAGACAGAGAAGATTGGCTATAATCTCTAGTATAGAGGGCCTCAAAATACTAACAGAGAGAAACACAGGCAGAATAGATCAGGAGATAGGGTCCATTGAGATGCTCTATATAGGGAGGCAGTGGGACCCAAAATAAACAGTGCACCCTATGGGAGTGAAAGGGGAGGAATTGTCTAAAAAAGGAAGGCAGAGGATATTATTAATGGGGTAACAAGCTTTAAAATCTACATAATTCTCATCACTCTGCTTGGATGGATTACATGCTATTCCAGTCTGTCTACTTATACTAGACTTGAGGACAAAGCCAGCTATCCCAAAAATAAGAGGACATAATATGGTAATCATCCTTAATTTCCTATCAACTTAATCTGAAGCCCTGTATAACTTATACTATCTTATTGTGACTAATCTTATTTGAATCTGGTTTGTTAGATTGCTGTTTTGTATTGACTGATTTTATTTAAATCTGTTATGATTGATAGCATCAAGTCTAAGAGTATAGGCAACTACACTGAAGATGACAAGATTCAGTAAGATACCCACTCTGGTTTGATTATTACTTGCTTTTGAAGTCTTATAGTGTCTACAATGCTTTGTTTTTATTAATGTTATTCTCTGCAAAACACCATGGTAACCACTGTAGATCACCTTGTACTGTGGTTTTATATGAATTTTTGATTCATGATTTTCTAGGAATTGTTTTGTTTTTTCTTGCTTTGTTTTGTTTTTCCCTGTAATATAGAAAGGATAGTTATACACGTAGAGATGTATGCATATGTAAAGCTTATAAACAGTTTACGAGAACCAACTATATAACACATGTAGAAATGAACAACTACTTTGAAGAAAGAGACATTACAATACCCAGTGCTGATTCTGTAATGTCATAATGTGAAATCCAGCAAATCTATCATTCTTTGTTCAAAGTGATTTTAGTTTGTTTTGTTTTGTTTAAGTTAAACACACATGAACATATGGACAGCAGTTTTGAAGAGAATGAGGACACTATGGCAGCCATTCTTGGCCTCCCTATTGTCAGGTCTTGAAGACCTGAAATGTCTTCCACGTCCTGTTCAGATCAATCCATACTATGTTGTTTCATGTGAATTCCCTGTATGTGACAATATGGACAACTATTTGGAAGAAAACAAGAGTCAATACGATGGAAAGTGAGTATCTCTGATTGTCTAGCTTTGAAATTTATGTCCCTTACATTGCTTTCTTGTGACCTGCTTTGTTCTGTTTTGTTGTGTTTAATTTTACCCTTTTGATATAATTGCATGTATATTTGAGTGGGTAAGATGGATGACCATATTGCTGTTTTTGTCAGATTGTGGAGCAGAACTGTTAACAGTGTCACTGTTTGAATGTCTACTTTACATGTTTTAATTTTGTAATTTGAACAACTATTTCCAAGAAGTCAGTATGTAATTTGTCAAGCAATAATTTCTTAGGTTTTTTGTTGTTGTTGTTGTTTTCCTTTTTTCCATGGAATTCTGTATTGTTGCTACCTTTTATTCTGTTTTTTTTCTCTTTAAATAAAATTTTTTAAAAATATGTCAAAAAAAGCAAAAAAAAAAAACCAGTATGTACTGTATTTGGACAAGCTACTCTCAGCATTATTTCATTAGTTGGCAAGCTGAATTTGGAAGAAAACAAGAGTGTATATATATACGCTCTTTCTAAATATATATATATATTCTAAATATATATATATATATACACTAAATATATATATACACACATATATATATATATATATATACACACATATATATATATATATTTAGAAAGAATAAAATCTCTCCAGAATCGGAGTTGGGTTTTTAGTTTTTAGGCTTAACTAAAAGGAATGAGTAAAGAGAAAATTTATTCCAGTTACAATTAAGCAACATACATTTTGGTGACTATTTATTGAGGTACAATGCCTGGAAGGGAAACCTTAGTTGAGAAGGACAAAGCGACATGTACCAATGTCCAGAAATAGGATGATTATTGACCTCTTTTCATAATTACTCAGGGCCCCTCCATGATATGAGAGATAAAGATGACAGTCTGGCTAGAGGGAGGAGGTAAGTGTCCCAAATCCTTTCAGTTCTGAAGGAATAGCTGGTAGGTTGGGTCTGAGGTTTGGGGCCTTGGTCTCAAAAGGCAGTCTGACCTCCAGTGGTCAACTTTGCATTTAGGGCATGACTTGCGGGGGGGGGCCTCTAAAGCAGTCTTTGTCTAGGTGACCTGGCTTGTGGAAGTCATATCCAGCTCTCCTTGGAGCCACGAGAATCAGACTTAAGCTCTGTTCATTTTAAAGTTATAACAATGGCAGCTACTTTGTGTTCTCTTTGTTTTATCTCTTTGGTTTTCTCCCAATCTCAATTGTAGAATACTAAGGAGGCAGTTTTTACTAATGTATCAAGTGAACTATCTGGAATAAAGGCTATCTTTTCCAACTTTTTTCTAATTCCTGGAGTTGACTGAGTAATAAGCATGCCCTTAATTTTAGTTTGTCCCTCTATTGACTCAGGGCCAAGGAAGTATGTTTTCTCAGTTCCTCTGGTGAATGAGCTAAGAAGACCAAGGTTTATATTATCAGGGGCATTATAATGTTAATTTCTCTAGCACTATTGTCTAGGGTCCAGCAAGAAATGCCAGCAAATTTAGTAACTAGTTTAAATGCAACATGAATGAGAACAGAGCATTATAACCTTTCCATAATTCAAATTAGGTATATCATCATTTAAAAAAACTATAACAGACAAAGCATAAGCAGTTATAAGCAATAGGTGAGACATAACATAACTTTAAGCATAAAAATCTACCTTGATAAGCCCCAGGCCAGTCTATGAAACAAAAGCAAATTCTTATCTTGATCCAAAGATCTTGATGGAACACTCCAAATGATATAGGGGAATGAAACACCCAACCTGCTATATTTCTGGAATTAGTTTGTATTCCTAAAATCAAAGAATGAATTTTAGGAACAATGGAGATTAATAGAAGATTATATTTATTGGGAGAAAGAAAGCTTCTGTCTGAGAGAGAGAGAGAGACAAATTCTGAGTGGGTTGCTCACCATAATTTTAAACTCAAGAGTCTTTCCCATTGCATATGATCACCAAATCCTAAGGATTTAAAGGTGATAGGATATAGAATTTCTGCTACAATTGGTTCAGGAATATTGAAGTCCATGTATGAAAAGAAAAATAAAAAATTAGTTATCAAAATATAATATTCTTAGCATATTTAAGTTATAATAATTATTGAGGGAGAAAATTATTGTGGTACATTAAAAGTTCAGAACTTTGTAGATGAAATTTTCCATATTAATAATTTGTAAAAGTGATCACGAATGCCAAGTTGTACACAAAATTAATTAATGTAATTGAACCTAAGCACAGATAATTGGGAGTGATTGCAGATTTTGTATGAGGACCAAAAAATTTAGAATAAGATTTAAAGTGGAAAGCTGATTGTTAAAGGAGTTAGTGACATTGAACCTATTACAGAAAGATATAAGGACAAGTTGTTCAGTGAAAAAAATTCCATGTTGTAATCTAATAACTGTCAGAAAAAAATGATGTATATTTTTCCCCAGAATCAGTAGGTATTTTAGCAAAAAGTTTTATTTTAATTGGAGGTATTTTCGCAGAATGTGTTTTATTCCCGAAGCCATGTGGAGAATTTCTCTCTAGTCTCAACAAAATAATGTAGCACTTTGGGGCAAATATTCATACCAGCAGTCCTGAACTGGGGGCCCAGATAGAGAAGACTTCCATGGCCATCAACACCCTCCCCTTGGTGCTGTGGTACATGGGGAGGAAGGTGACCCACACACTGCAGAACACCAGCATGCTGAACATCAGGAACTTGGCTTCATTGAAGGTGTCAGGAAGGTTCGTGACCAGGAAAACCTCCTTGAAGCTGACCAGTGCCAGGGAGGCCAGGTATCCCAGAGCACAGTAGATGGCAGTGCAAGAGTCCTTGCTGCACACAATAATGAGCTGCCCATGTTCTGCATGTGCATCTGTTTCAACTAATGGTGGATTTGTCCCCATCCAGGTTCCACAGTGGGTAAGTTGAATCAAGAAGCAGATGGGGATGATGGAATTTGGTGCTCCTGATACCACTAACTGCCTCATCTTTCTGCCTGAAGCAGTGACATTAAAGACCAGAACCACAGTAATTGTTTTAGCTAAGATAGGTGAAATAGCCACAATGAAGAGAACTCCAAATGTAGTCTGCTTAAGGATGCAGGTGTTTATGTTGGGATGGTCAAAGAAGAGTAAAGAGCAGATGAAAAAGATGAGGGAGATGAGCAGGGTGTAACTGCGAGTCCTGTTGTTGGCCTTCACAATGGGAGTGTATTGGTGCTTCACAAAGAGCCCAAGAACAACAGCTGTGAGAATAGTGAAGCTCAAGCCAGCCATCTTCCCCAGGATGCCTTCCTAAGCAAGAAAAGTCACAGACTTTTGCAGGCAGATGTTTCTCTCAGTGTTGGCATACTGATGGTCTGGACACTTCACACACTCCTTCATATCTAATAGGAATTTTAAATTATTAGTTCAACTGCATTATTTCTCTTTTATGTGTCAACTCACAGACTTGCATAGTCCTTCTTCAGCCAAATTGCCCCATTTTGTTTCTCTGTTTTCCTTTTCTAAATTGTTCTCTTTCTGTTCTCTCTGTAATGGAAATTGAAATGAGGAGTTTTTATTGATCTGTATTCTCTTCCCTTTATATTTTTATTTTAAATTTTGAAATAGTGTCTCAACTCACAGATTGTTCAGTCTGCATGCAAAATTGTGATTCTTTCCCTCAGCAATTCATAGTGCTAAGACTGTAAGTCTTCATCTCTATGACCAGCTTTTAATTTGTTTTTTTAGAGATTGAGTAAAGCCACATTACGTTGACACTATCTCTCAGTATTTCTCATTTCTGTATGGTGGGGAAGATAGTATATTGTCTATACTTAATATTCATAAGAACATATTTAATATTCAGAAATTAATAAAAAAAACCTATTTATATCATCTCAGAGAGTTCTTTACATGTTAGTTATTAATGAATGTTGAGGAAACAAAATAATTTGCTAAGTTCTAGAGAAATTTACATAACATACATATCTATATCTCTTTCACTCATACGCATATATATATACATATATATATATATATAGAGAGAGAGAGAGAGAGAGAGAGACAGAGAGACAGAGACAGAGAGACAGAGAGCACCATAAAATGTCTTTCCCTCTGTGATTCAGTGAAAAGTTGTACTTTCATCAAACCTGTGTTGGAATTCTTACTGCAACTGGATTGACTCCCTAGATCAAATTATAAAGTACTAATATATTCCCATTTTTGAGACTTTCAATTGAAGATCATGGTTTATTCAACTACTTATTTTAGGTTCAAGGTTGTGTTTTCCTACCTTTAAACATGGTAGATTTCTACCATGAGAATTTATCACTGTACATTTGACATTTTCAATATATAGCAAATGTCACTACTGAAATTTCATTTATGGATGGCTGAAGACTAAATTGTAGAAATGTTGTTTTTTACACTTTATATTTCAATCTTCTCTTCCATAACCACTAAATTCAGTAATTAATTTACATGGATTTTATCTGTACATGCTAATACCATAGGAGACAATTTCAGCTATGTTTTTAAATTTTAATATATTTTCACTTCTATATAATGTACTGAACCTACAGTATCAATAAGAGCTTTCAGTATAAGGTCTAGTAGAAATAAATTAATGTCATGGGAAGTTCTAATCTAATATTTGCTTTCAAAATGTAACCAAAGTGTGAGATTTATTTTCAGGTTATAAATGCCATTTATGGGATTTTGATAGTTTCTTTCTAATCTTAATTTAGAAAATATTGTTTATTTTTAAATGATGGCAAATTTTTCAATTTTATTCTGTTTTTGATTTATGGATACAATTTCTCTTTTCACAGAACCTCCTGCACTAATGTACATTTTGTACCCTGAAACATGCACAGGACAAAGGAAGTATTGTTTTGATTGAAGATTTTAGGCCATGGTAAAAGGATATGGGTGAAGGACACCTGCTCAGCCAAGGGAAGCAAGGAAGCAGAGAGTGAAGGGAGGAGTATGGGAGGGAGATAGTGAACTTCTTCCAGTGAACTTCTTCAGTGAACTTCTTCCAGTGAACTTCCACAGTGAACTTCTTCCAGACTACATCCACAGCAATCTGCTTCTGTTGACCAGACCTCCCTGTAAACTGCATCTTTTTCTATGGAATCATCTGTATATAATTGCACTGATGAGTATCACATCTCAATGAGCCAGTGAACTTTCTTGGACTTGAAGAGTTTTGAAGAAATTTTAGTTTTAAACATAAAAATACTGATGCTATTGCATCAGTGAAAAGTCTCTGACATTTATAAAATATATAGGTATCATCCCTTATAAAATCCCTCCATGTGGATGCATATCATTCTGTTGTATAAATTCTGGAAGAGTGGGTATAAAATCCTGGTTCTACTGTACCAGTCAGTGAATGCTTGCTGGAGATCACAGACACACCTCTGTCTCAAACCAAACTCAATCTCTTTGAGCGCTGGCTTTGTGTCTAGAACAGTGCTAGGTAACAGAAAATTAAGACTACACTAGAGTTTGTGTCAGTACAATCTAAGTGTACCATTTTCCCACTGTTTAATGATACTTCATGGTAAACTTTATGATGCAAATGGGATTTAGAAAATGTGAGACCTGCAGAGTGGCCTGCGCTGTTTGGATTGGGAACTTTGCGGAGACCGCCATCTCAGCCTGACTGTTGGGGACCATTAGGCCTGCCCTTCACCCGCAGGGAACTTCCCAGAGACTGGCATCTTGGCCAGGTCTGTTTGCGATGCGTAGGCCCATGCTTCACCTGCAGGGAATCTCCCAGAGACCAGCAGCTCGGCCTGGGCTGTTTGGATTAGAAACTTTTCAGAGACCAGCATCTCGGCCTGACTGTTGGGGCTGCAAACCTCCCAGAGACTGGCAGATTGGCCTGCACTGTTTGGATTGGGGACTTTGCAGAGACTGGCATCTCGGCCTGATGGTTCGGGACTGGTGCGCCCACCCTTCACCTGCAGGGAACTTCCCGGAGACCAGCATCTTGGCCAGGTCTGGTTGGGACCAGGAACTTTGCAGAAACCAGCATTTCTGCCTGACTGTTTGGGACCTGTAGGCCCACCCTTCACCCACAGGGAAACTCCCGGAGACCTGCCTGGGACAAAGTACAGTGGCCCGGCCTGCCTCAGATTCCACAGGCTCCAGGTTGAACAGGCGAGCATCTGCCTTACAACTTAGGGAGCCAGGAGCCAGCAGAGAGGAGTTAGGACCCTGTGAGGAAGCCAAGAGCCAGTGGGGGAAGCCACTGCCACTCCAAGAACTCAGAGTGGAAGAGGTAATTGGGCAAACATGCAGAGGAAGCATTGGAACACCACTAAAAGCAAGGAAATATAGAAAAATGACAAAAGGCAGGACCAAAAGGCAGACTCAAAGCTCTAGCCCTCCCCAAGAAAGCCTAGAAGCTGTGTACATAGAAGAAAAAAGAAGCCATACACCTGAAATGTCTGAAATGATATCAAATGAAATAAATATGCAACCAGGGAAAGTTATGGAGAAATTCAAATCAGAAATACTTGCCCAGGTAAAACAAGAATTGATAAAAACAGTGAAAGAAATAGTGAATGCATCTAGTGAAGACACACCTAAAGAAATTAGAGGCAAAAAGCAAACAGATAGAATCCCTAAATGAACACTATACAAAACAAATAGAATACATAAAGCAGATTCAAAGAGATATACAGGAAATCAAAAATGCTATTGAAAGCACCAAAACTGCCTCAATGAATGTGAAGATAGCATTATAGACCTCAAAGATAAGATTGCAGCCAGTGAACAGGAAAGAAAAGATCTTTTAAAAATAACAAAGAATCAGGAAATAACAATTAAACACCTGCAAGATGATGCAAAGAAAAATAACATAAGATTAATAGGGATAAATGAAAAAGAAGAGGACAGCCCAAATGGTATCAAGAGGATATTTACAGAAGTAATAGCTGAAAACTTCCAAACATGAGAAGAGAAACTGACATCTGGATAAGTGAAGCATATAGAACTCCAAACAGCCATAACCAAAATAAAACTACACCCAGACACATAATAATCACCATCCCAGAAATCCAACATAAGAATAGAATACTAAAAACTGTTAGAGAAAAAAGAGAGATCACCTACAAAGGAAAACATATCAGAATCATGGAAGACTTCTCAACACAAACGATGAAATCAAGAAGAGCATGGAGTGAAGTATTTCAGATCCTAAAGGAAAACCACTTCCAACCCAGACTGACATACCCTGCAAAACTGTCCTTCAAAATGGGTGGAGAAATAAGATACTTCCATGACAAAGAACAGATGAAGAACTTCATGAACACCAAACCAACCCTACAAAGAATACTGAAAGATATTCTAGATACACATGGGATAAAACAACCAAGCAAGGCAGACAATTAAACAGAATGGAAAGCTAAACACACAACAGCAGAAAGATAACATGTCAACAATAAACCAATATATAACAGTTACAACCATGAACGTAAATGGCCTAAAGTCACCAATCAAAAGAAACAGATTGGCAGAATGGATCAAGAAACAACATCCAACTATATGCTGTCTACAAGAAACCTATCTAACCCAAAAGGACACTCATAGACTGAAAGCCAAAGGATTGAAAACAATCTTTCATGCAATAGGAAACCAAAAAAAAGCAGGAGTAGCCATCCTGTTTGCAGACAATGTGAATTTCAAACCAAGAATGATCCAAAGAGATAAAGAAGGTCACTACATACTAGTTAGGAGAAAACTTCAAGAGGAAGAGATAACAATCTTAAATATATATGCACCAAATTCCAGAGCACCCAGCTATATAAAGCAAATACTAACAGAAATGAAAAATCAAATAAGCAATAATACAATTA
>PVJX010028046.1:0-24257 GCA_004027295.1 Dolichotis patagonum
CCATGATTTTGATGGGTTTTCCTTTATAGGTGATCTGTTTCTTTTCTCTGATAGCTTTTAATATTCTGTTCTTATATTGAATTTCTGGGATCTTGATTATTATGTGTCTGGGTGTAGCTCTGTTTGGGTTGTAGGTGGCTGGAGTTCTGTATGCTTCATACCTCTGCATATCATTTCTTTTTTCTATGCTTGGGAAATTGTCCTTAATAATTTCTGTGACTAGCCTTTGTAATTCCTCTGGTTTGATTCCTGCTTCTTCACTCACATACTTTATTCTTAAGTTATAGATCCTCTTATCATCTTCCAGTCTTTGTATTTTTACTGCCCACTCCCTTGTTATTTTTAAGAGATCTTCCCTTTCATGACCCCACATTGCAAGCCTGTGTTCAATTTTTGATAGTCTATCTTTGGTTTCTTTCAAACAGTTTTTCCAGCTTTCTATCGAGTCTTTAGTTTCCTGACAATCTCTTTGAATTTGCTTCATGAATTCTAGGTTTTTTCTGAATTCTTCATTAAATTTTTCTCTCCATTTTTGTTCCTCCATTCTTCTGTCTGTGTCTTCTTGAGAGGTTCCCAGCCCTTCTTTTATTAATCTACTTATCTCTTGTTTAATTTGAATTAATATTTCAGTTTTGGTCCCGCTTACGATGTCCTGAAGATATCTCTTTACATCCGCTAATGCTGTGTTTGATGTTGCATTTTTGCTGCCCTCAATCTCTTTTGTATTTACCTCTCCTGGATCAATGTTCTCAGGGTTGGGGGCTGGGAGTTGTTTCTTATTTCTCCCTTTCATCATGTTTTTGGTTCCTTCCATACAAGTGTACAGTGTAATGCCCAGACCCTTTTCTTGTTGGTTAAGGCTCCTCTAGAAAGAGCAGGCTAGGAGCTTATCCCTCTTCAATAGGTTATCAGAGATTAGAGTTCACCCACGGGCAGTGTGTGCTAGCTCCTCCCTTCCGGACCAGTCAACGTTTGCAGGCCTTCACTGGTCAGTGTGCACTGATCTCAGGGAAGTAATATTGTAGTGACTCACTGGGTCCCCACCAGGGATGTGGCCTAGTCCAAGCAGATTCCACCAATTTGCTCGGCAAGGGGAGCAACCAGCTGAAGCCACTTCCTTATGGAGTTAGGGCTGTCCTGCCCAAATCCAACATATTGTCCAGTCAGTTTCCTGTGGGAGGGTCCCATCACTCATTGTGTGTTGATGCCAGTCCCCAAGAACTGCTGGGCTCCCCAACCTCCACCTTCAGCACGGCTGCGGTGGGAATTCATGGTGCCTCTGGGTGGGTCGCGTGCAGGGCTGTTCAGCTTTGCGCGCTGGCGGCTCAAGCTAGTCGCTTCGGTACGGATTGCTTGTCCAGGTCGGGCCGGAATTCAGGCGGCTGGAGGAGGGCGCTGTGCTCGCTGATCTTAGCTTCTCTAATGGTAGTCCCAGGACCTCATATTTGAGTGGTTTTTTGCACTTTAGTTTTTTCCTGGGTTGTGAGAGTCCATCTCTATCTGTTTGGGTCTCTCCAGGGTGTTTTATTCTGGCATTTGAGCTGTCCCTCTCAGAGAGGGTCTCTCTCCTGCTACCTACCAGTCCGCCATCTTGTCTTCAATCTGCACTAATTTTTAACTTTAGAAAGAAATGCGGTTTGGTAAAAGAATAGTGACCATTTACAAATACATTTTTTTCTTTTCTTTCTTTCTTTTTTTGAAAGAGTAGGAAAATTTGTTGGAGAATAGGAATGAAGATACTAATGGTTCCTGAGTGACAAGAGGGGTCTAAATGGGTTGTCACAAATAAAACTTTTACACTCAAGTTTCTTTAAAACTTTTCCCAGGGGGTTATTCACTGGGCAATATAAAGTACATTAAAATAGGAGCATTTTTCATAAAAATGTCTTAAGAAAAAAATTTCTGGTTAAAATATTTTGAAATACTTTAAAATATTGTAATGGAAAGCTTTGAGTCAAGTATTTCATGAAATATTTTATAAAATTCTGTGACAAACACATAAAATTAAGCATTATAATATATATTTTATTGCCAATATAATAGGTAACATAGATTCTAACATTTAATCTAGTAATTTATATCCAGTTGTTAAAATCAGATTTGAATTGGAACTGAGTTAGAGTTGAACTTATTTGTAAAATAAATTCTTCTATATCTGTGATTCCCAATTAGGCTAACACAATAATTTATTGATTTATAAATTTAAACTAAGATATTTAAAGTTGTTTGCTAATGGATAGGAGAAGGAAAGAGGAGTTCAACAAAGAAAGCTATCAGATACTAAAATTTACGAACATCAGAGACCATTTAGAGGAAAATAGTAAATAGAAAGAATGGCAGGCAAACAAATACAGATAATTTTCAAGCACTTCAAGGAACCTTGACAACATAGTTCAGAGACACAGATTCCTGGCTAAAATTTACATATGATTTCTTCAGACCTGATCACAGATGATTAAAAGATCTTAACTGGCAGGGAAAGCTGTGCATCCTACATTAAATTTATGCTCAGCAAAATAATTAAGACCCTGATAATTTTTTAATCAAGATCTATGTTTTGTCTTTCTTTTACCTAAAAGTTCTTTTTTATCTCAATAGTTTTCATGCGGAGTCCTCTTTACTAGGGTAAAGATGTCTTTGGCAAACATCTTTGGCAAACAGGGACATCTGACTCAACACTCACTATTTTTACACTACTTGTCACTTTTTCTTTCCTTTCCCCTAAATTCCAGGTCCATAACACTACAAGAGGCTTCTGTCCGAGGTCCTTCTGTGGTGAAACACTCGCCATGTCTCTATCCATGCTGATTTTTCAGCTGGCTAGTGTCATGCCACAAGGAAAGTGGTGTGGTTCTGGATTGGGAGAGTACAGTGAGACAAAGGGAGTGGGTACTATCTCTACTTTAGCTCCTATCATTCCAGGAAGTATGTAAGTGCTCTGTAAATTATATTGCATTTTTCTTGTTGCTTCAATCATCTGTTCCAGAACTTGGGGGCTTAGCACTCTCCAGGTCACCTAAACACATGCCTAATCAGGAAGTCTTTATCAAAAGATATAGGAAGCAGAGTTTAAAAAACCTTCAAATAAGATGTAGATAAAAATGAAGATATAAATCACCAATTTTATAAAATTGTGTTTAACCAATTATTAACACAATTAATTCTGTTTAAGGGTACCAGAGCAGCAGAAAATTTGTCAACGAAGCAGATGCTATTGATCTGTTAGCTATCAATTAGAACCCAAGACTGATACCACAGTATATAAAGATGAGAATAGTTAATATGTCATTGAGTCTAGATGAAAGTAAGGAAAAGTCTCTTTTAAAATATTCCTTATTGGGTAAGATCATAAGAAACAGAGAGCAAATTCATTTGGGAGTGAAAGTAAATGTTAAAAATAGATATATTTGTAAGTACTCAAAGTTATTCAGATATATTTAATACCTATAAAATGTATTTCTCTTGGCAATATTCTCTGATGAAACACAGTTTTATAAATAAACTTTCCTTTGTTTCTTCACAAGATATTTATTACCTAAATTGTGTTGTGTTACTCTGATGTGTTTACAAATTAAACCTCTATTTATTTTCCATATTCTAAACAAAATACTGTAAAGCAAAACAACATATGCATACAAATATTAAAAATCCGTGAACCACCAAACAAGTTAGAACCACCAAGCAATTAGAATTTTCTTGCTTAGTGTTCTTATGCTGTTACTAATTTATGAAGAATTCAAGTAAAGTCTAGATATTTCAAATAACTATTTCAATCTCTTTTTGTTGATAAAATACAAAAGGACATAGATTCCTGGCAAAGGAAAGGACATTAATGAACATTAGTTCAGTTAAAAATATGTTCTAACTCTTTTATTCAAGAGTTTTCAGAGAAAAGAAACTGATGCCAGGGAAGGGAAAGCTGATTAAATACGACCTTCACCAAATCTGCTAATATTAAGTTTTAAAGAATTTTTTAGTTAGTCAGGGAAGAAGACAATATTATTTCTTTTGATTCTCTAATGTTTATCCAAATTTTATTGCAGAATTAATGAGTTATAGAATGGTTAATATTAATTCAATTAAAAAAATTTTAAATAAGTACTTTCTGAAGTCTCTAACATGGCAATAAAACCAATAGGTAAACTGTTTTCTGCCTTCCTCTGCAGCTTGGTCTTTTATTAGGTCCAGCTTGTTCCCTACACGTCAGCCACAAAGGCAAGCCTCAAACCTGCTAGCCAGTACTGAAGTAAACCTGGAATTCACACATCATTTCATCCTGCAATTTCCTCCTTAGTCATATATACAAATAAATTCTTAGGTGGGGTATTTTTGAAAAAGCTCTATAATTTATCTCATAGATTTCTCTCCACTAATGTAACTGCCTGTGTGATCCACAGAGCTGTAAAGTAGATGAACTACCCTGGTTAGGTTATTTTTGTCTGGCACAACTGTTCTGAAGATAAAAAGTGATTCCACATGGTCCTAACTTAATCACATGAGCCCTTTAAAAGCACAGTTTTCTCAAGTTAGTCAAAGAGGAAGAAAAGTAGCCACATTTCAATTGGCCTAGAAGAAACATTCTTAATCAGACTAGCTATAGGAAAAGAACAACATCTGGGAACTAAATAGGGTAAATGGAGCCTAAAAGCCAGAAAAAAAAGGGTATAGTTTGGCCCTTAAATCCCAGTACTGTAAATGAATTCAAACAAAGACCACTGGGACTGATCGAGGCACTGGAGACTCAGCTGAGGAGTGTAGCTCTAGCCAGTGCCTTAATGTTTGCCAAAAAACCCCAAAGCTAAACTCACTCACAAAATGCTTCAACTTCTGACCTATAGAAAAAAAGCCAGTTAATTAATTTGTGTTGCTGCAATGCTTTTCATAATCCTTTTTCCAGCACAGACATTAGGAGAGATGGGTACTCAAAGTACAAAAAATAAAATTGTATAGATATTACTGGGAAAGAAAACCCAAAATATAGAGGAGACTATAGAGTTGTATGCAGTGATTAAGAATATCTTAAGTATACTTTCACAAAGAAACATGGAACATAAGATACAATACCAAGTTGAAAAAAATGTAAAACAGAATGTTAAATTATTTTATGAAATATAAAATAAAACATAATTCATGTAAACTAAGAAGATATGTTTATACATCATCAATGCACACTTTAAAGTCAAAATTATAAACTGAAAAGAGAGTGTTAACTCCTCAGACTGCATATTAGGAAGAATTTTCAAGTCAGGAATCTAAACAAAGGAATAAGTAAATAAATAAAGCAAGGAATTTTTTTGAGGATTGGTGATGGCATTATGCCATGAACTAGAAGATGATGATTAAATTAGCCTTGAATATAGGAAATGGAAAAGAAGTAAAAGCAAAAAAGTCAGAACTCCAATCAATTCTTTCCTTCCTTACACCCGTGCTCTTTCCCTGAAAAAATTTCCTAGTCTTAACAATCAGTTTGGGGCTGGAGATACCGCTCAGTGTGACAGGATGTGAGTTCGATCTCTGATACAAAAAAAAAAGAAAGAAAGAAAGAAAGAAAGAAAGAAAGAAAGAAAGAAAGAAAGAAAGAAGAAAGAAAGAAAGAGAAAGAAAGAAAGAAAGAAAGAAAGAAAGAAAGAAAGAAAGAAAGAAAAAACTTAATCAATTTAATGTCTCTTAAAAGGCTTTTACTCATATTTTCCATTTGAAATTATATTCTTTTATGCAAATATGAATTTTATAACATACTGCATTTTAAATAAAACTAGACAACATAATTCATAATAACTTTTGCTTTTGTACCTACAGAAACATTTAAACTTTCATGAAGAAGGTAATACCTTTTGCTAAATATTAGACTTTCTTTGTCTATCAATCACAGTGCTGAAAAATTGAAAATTGCATGAATCAATAATTTAAACAATGGATTACTTGAGGTAAAAAAATGGATTACTGGAGGTTGGAATAAATTTGCCCTTACATTGTTTTTTAAGTATGTCTCAAACATGATTCTGCAGGATTGATCACACATGCCTCTGCTGTCAGCCTGCAGTTCTCTCAGGAAAACCTGAGAGAAACCTGAGGTAACCTGGGATTCTCAATTAGATCTGAAGCCCTAATCCCTAGAGCCCTGAAAGGAACATGCAGTACTGTTATGTTTCCTCATCTCTTCTCTATAATGGTGATTATTTTCCTCCCGAAAAAGACTACAAGAGGTAACTGCATTTGAAATTTTCAATGTATTCCCAGAAGATGTGGTTCTAAACATGTTCCTTTTTCATTTGCTTTTTACTTTTAGTGAATGTATCATCCTTCCCTATGTAGGTTTTGTACTTACATCTTTTTAGTATTAAATTTATGACAAGATTATGACCATTATAGAAAACACACTTCTCGAAGTGATTCTTGAAAAAAGTTAAGGAATTTCTTTCATATGTGGATATTTCTCCTTAAAAGCCATGTTATAGTCTACTCTGGAAAAAGTCATTTATACAGTTGATCAAATTACATATTTATTATGCCTGAAATATATTCAATAATATAGGCTTTTACTTTTCACTCCATTAATAATTTTAAATATGCTTCATTTTTCTCATGAAACTAATTAAATGTGATTTGAATTAAACAAAATGAATGAGAAAAGATTTGGTTTGCTACTGCACCCAGCAAAAGAAAATTTATTTCATTTCTTATAACATGGATGTAAATGGTTGTTAGCATAAGAATAATGGGAAGAATTTCTCAGGAGAAAATCTTTTGTCCTCCTAAAAAGTAAATAAGCAGGAATATTATTAAATTTATGACAAAATAATGTACCTCTCATTTTTAAATGCTAAAGAATGAAAAATTTCCTTTCACAGAACATTTATCTTTTTTTACTCAATATATCATAGAAAGCAAATTAAGAATATAAAATGAAGCAATCCTAAAAATAAACCAAATATGATGCTTTTGGAACATTTCTATATTCTATTCAAAGCATTTTGAAGCATTTAGAGGATTTAATGTCCCTACCCCATGATAAGAAATTTCCAAAAAAATAGAAAATGTCTGTAAATGGACAATAGTAAAGATGACATTTTTAGATTTAAAAATTTGGACCCTAAAGAGAAAGGAAGCTATCCTACATATTTTATGCTCTGAGTTAAGTGTCCTGTTCTTATGTCAATTAATCTTCCTGAAAACCTTCCCTCTGTAAGAAATCCTCAATCCATAGTATGAATAAGGAAAATGAGGCTTCAATTATTTAATTTATTCAAGTCAAATACAGTTAAGAAGTTTTATAATCACTATTCTGCCACTATTCTAACAAAGAAGTATGTTTGTTTATTTTGTTCATAATTTAGTTGTCTTGCAACTATTCACTTGGTGAACACATTCATTTGGTATCTGTAGTGTTTCATGTACATTTCTGGACATTATAGTAACAAGAGTCATAGAATGAAGAATCCAATTTTATAAATATCTTTCTCTTGAAGTTTTAGGAATTTTGATGTCTTTTATTAATTGTCAAGCTCTTCCGAGTTAATTTCTAGAAAAATATAGCTTCTATGAAGGCAAAAATTCATTTAAGATCCATAATGCTGATTTTTCATTTACTACATAAATTTTACTAATATTTTAAAGAATAAGAATTATTATTAAAACATCAGTATCTCACAATTTGAGGAAGCAGATGTGACCATTAAATCCTTCTAACTTTGTCTATGGAAAGTCACAAATTATACAAAATCACTGAACATGTTTAATATGGCTGAGGAGACAGCAAAGCAAGAGTTTTTACTATGAATTGTTGTTTGTTTGCTTATTTTAGAGACAGAGTCTCTATGTAGTTCAGGCCTCAAACTGGCCGCAATCCTGCTTCAGCCTCCGGAGTGCTGGGTTTACAGGTGTGCACCACCACACTGTGTAGCATCATAGTTTAGTCTACTGCATTCACCAACTGGAGTAGCCCAAGCCTCTGATTTCTGGATTTTTTTTAATAAAACATTTAACCAATGAATTCTTCTCCAGTATATAACATTAAAAAAGGAAGATCAGTTATGTGGTTTAAAAAATATCCACGTGTTTGCTCTCTGATGTATTTTTAAAGACGTAGTTGTTACTCATGGGTGAAAAAATATATTATCCACTGAGGAACTGGATATAAAATCTGTAGTATAAATTAAAAACCAATTTTAGAGAAAATATATATTGATTAGAATCCACTAATCCATAGCTGAAATAAAAAGCAAATTCAAACAAATTCTATTGTTTTCAAAATTATCTTTCAGTATGTTCACTTATTTTGTGTTTAATCAGTTAATTTATAGAAAAACATTGCAACTAAAAACAAGCAACTTATTTTCTAGATACAAAAAATTTACATGTATTTGTATGACACAAAGATATTTGTCATTCTCCATTATTATTTTGATCAGAATTGTCTTTAACACATTTTGGGACATAGCCAAATCAATCTGTATCCACCTAGTAGAACAATCTAAAAGTAACAAAATATTTTAAATAAGAAATTTAATTTAATAAATTTTATAATTACTACAGTAACCATTTTCAAACCATTAAAAAATGTTGTCACATTTAGAGAGCTAGACTTTTTGGATCATCTCTATGTGGTGTTGAAACTGATAAGAAGACACATGAATTTACCAAATCAACTATGAAGGGCAAGAGAGAGATTTTTAAAAACTCACGGCTTGACCTAGTTATAAGAAAGCAGTTACACTCATGGCAATTACTTTAATATCTGCTCTGTGTTTCTTTTATTTACAACCAATAAGCTCTTACCTTCTAGCAATACATTTACTCACTTTAAAAATAAATTCTTTATCGTCTATTGATTTCTTGCTAATTTTTGAGGGATCATCAGTAGTTCATTTTTCAAGGCACTTTAGCAAGTATGTGTACACCTAAAATATCGACTCATACATAAAATTAGCTTGACATACACATTAAATAAACCTCTTTGTATCTCTGACTGTCCTTGTATCCTTAATAATTCTTACTAATAAGTGAAATTTTAGAAGTAACTTCATCCATAATCCATTTACACTTCCTTTTATTTCTATTAATACCAAATTTTGGTGTTCAGGTAAATAAGCCAATATATATTACAACACTAATATCATGCTCTTAGTATTTTCAGCAAACATATGTTCATCACTGTTACTAAACTGAAATCTAAGAACAAAACCTAAAGAATTATATGACAATACTTTTTAGTAATGTCTGAAAATTTTTTATTAAGTATCAAGTTAACATTGATGACAGAAATGATGATGGTGGTAAAACCTTTGGTAGCTATTCTAATGATAGCAATTTAGTAATTTAATAGAAAAGCAAAGAAAGAGATCCAATTAGATGAATGAAGAAAAGATGGGGGGTTTTAATAGAAGGACAAAGTGAGAAAAGAAAGACAAAGATGCAGTAGTGAAAAAATGATGAAGAGCCATCAGTGTGTTGTTTAATAGCAATTATCAGCCACTTTAAAACTGTATAAATACATTATCTGGTATCCTTCCCCATTTATGGTTAAATATGAATGCACAATGATTTATTCAATTCAAATTCAAAAAAATTCAATGCTATATCCTGCTATATCCCAGTTAATTAAATTTTATGTTTAATTTCATTGAATATTTTAAGTAGTTAATTCATATCTTATATCCTTTATTACATTTTCATGAATGTATTTTTATGAATGTATTTTACTTGTGCTCATAGATCATCTATTTCAATGCACATTTAACAAAAGAAAGTATCAAAGATTATCAAGTTTATTGTCCTAATGAGACACTGTTAGTGCTCTGCCAGATTTCCCAGGATTTCCCTGTTAGTTCTGCATCCTATTTGAGCATTAAGGCCTTTATCTAATATGTTTCACAGAAAGGCTGCCTTCTTCTAGTAGACTATCAGGAAGCTCGATATTCTGAGGAGTGAAATTCCACTGAAAACCGTCCCTTTGTTTTAGCCTCAAGGAAATACGCAGGAGGGATATAAAGTCTAGAATATTCATGTTGAAGCCTCCCTCATTCCTACCATTGCAGCAATTCTTAGTTTTCCAAGCATTCCTCCCTTCACACCTTTTCTGCTATTGTAGGAGGAATTTCTTAGCCAATTGTCTGTATATGAAACTTTGTCTCACATGTACAGCTAAGAACACTGAGCTGAAATAACTATAAAGAGATTAAGCAATTGAGCAATTGATATTTGCAGTTTTTTATAGATACTAAAATTTTAAAAAATCACATCATTAAGAATAGCAACTATTTGAAAGAAGTAGATGAAACAGCTTAAACTCATTTAAGAAATTTTCTCTTTCACTGGACTGTTTTGAAGCTATGTTTCTGTTTGTGTGTGGAAGTATCTGTGCGTGTGCAATAATTGGCTTAATGGAAGAAAAGAGGGTTGTTGGTTTGTATTATCATCATGGAATATAAACAATAAAATTTCAGGGACACCAGAATTAGAAATGAGATATAATAAAAGAGTTGGTAGAAATTGTATCTATTATATGACCTTGACAAATTTTAATAATTATTTTAAAAGATATAAGAGACATTTTAGAGTTATGTGATTTGTGTGTATATTTGTAAAAATAAATTATTAGACCAAGATCTGTGTTCACACCATCCATTGTGCTATAAGATGCACATAGATTTTAATTATACATATTTTGAAAATAATAAGGTGAGCTTGTGTGTACATGGAGGTAGAAGCATTGAAAATATATTCTTCCTCACTTTCTAACTGTAAAGTATTTGTAAATAATTTTTAACAAAGTCATACTTAAAAAAATTTATTGATATTCTTTGGATGCAATATAAGAAAACAATCAATTGAACATACATACTACTGTAAGTTTTACTAGGAAACTTACAGAGATATGATTCACATTGATTTTCAGCCAAAAACAGATTGCTACCTCTTTATGGAACATTAAGAGGAGATTGAGCTCACAAAATTATTCATGCTGTATAGCAGAGAAAGTTATAAATGATGCTAAAACAAGGAAGTCTGGAGTTAAATTTTGCTTCAAACACAGTGGGGCCTAGAACTCAGTGTATGTTCTCATGATGGCTCCTTTGTAGCACTTAGCTCTCTTCCTCTACCTTCCTTGCCATGATTTTGATGTAGTTCTCAAGGGAGCTGTCCCTGATCAGCAGTAACAGCACCAAAGACACTCTATCAGCTAAAATATTCTGTGGAAATTATATGCTTTTTTTCTACATTCTTGTAGAAAGTATACTTATGATTTTATTGGCTCAGGAGATCACATAAGAGATCCAGATATAATGTCAAGGGGTTATGACTCTGATGGACCAGACCAAGCACACAGCTAAGCTAATCTAAATGCAAACATCAAGAATTAGAGAAGTTCTAGGACTAAGAGGTGAAATGGATATAAGATAGATAGAAGGCAAAGGTGTTATGGACTTTGTCAAAACCAGGATGTCATCAGGTTAAAGTCTCATCTTTAAATTACCAAATCGAATGTCTCACATTTCCAACAACTGATTAGAAGCCAAGAAATAATCAGAAAGGGAAACCCAGGGAATGGAGTAACACAGTCAATGAGTATCGACTACTTCCAGCCCGATATCTTCAGTCTTACTGAAGAAATGTGCAATTGAGTGAATTTGACAAGACAGAAGCAGTTTCTTTTAAACTACAAAAATGACACTCTTGTGTTCTTTTATTCAATCTTTCTCCATTTGTTTTTATTTGGGGGGGTTCAAAGTTAAAGTGTTTATTGAAAAGTAGGATATGAGTAAGGTCAAGTCCAGATGCCACCAGAATGTGAGAGATGAACAGTTTCTTCTTTCTATTTCCTTCTATTTTATCATATTTCCTGTTTATTTTGGAGTGCTCCACACTGGACTCCTTCCTGTGTATTTATGATTCACCATTGACCTACTTTTAATTTTGAACTCTGCGTACTCCACCAAGTTGGAAATTCCCTAGCTCTGCCTCCTGGTTTGTTTGTGGTGGCCTCTCTACTTAGGGTCTTTTTCAGTTGGTTGAGGCCCTTTCACACTTTAGCCTCTTTCAGTTAAAAAACAAACAAACAAACAAACAAACAACAAACTGTCACAGTTCAACCATTCTCAACCCACTGCAGAAAAGCTACCTGTACAGTATCAACTGTTCCAGAGACCACCTCCCACTGCTCATGTCTGTCTGCCTATCCACCTTGCCCCCAGGACTTGTATCTCCTGATTCTTCATCATATCGGATATCAAGTTCTTTGAGCTAAACTCTTTGTTCTCTGTTGCGACTGGTAGGTCCAAGGGTCACCAGAAGTGGTCTGCAATGGGGAGGAGAATGAATCTGTTTTCATTTGTAAATTGATCCTCCAGAGCCCAGAAGAAACAAGGAAGGCAAGTAGGTTAATAATGCAGGGACCAAAAAAGCAGGGCTAGAATAATGATTGCCAAAAAGCCTCATGAGCAGGAGCAGCCAGGAGGACCATTTCCAGATACTGGTCCAGTTAGTCCACGAATCAGGGAGCTCCTAGAGGATTTGGGAGGCATGATCAGTTATATTTTGTGCTAAGTCTGTCACTATTCAGACTGGTTGACATAAGAGCAGCATTTCTCTTCCAGGAACACAAAACACTCCCCTCTTTATATTGTTAGTTTTTCTTTGACGTTTCTGTACAGCAATATTGATTGTAGCTTACCTACATGCAAATATAGGTCATTTATAACAGACTGTGGGCTATTTATTCTTCTTATTTCAATATTATATTAATCCACTCATATCTATTTCTAATTATTAGCATTTCCCAGGTGTCAAGATCTATTCTTAAGGGAGAGTATGCAAAAATCATTTACTCATTTTCTTTTCTTAACTGTGTCAGTGTTTAAGGAAGAATAGAAACATGTAGAAAATCTAAGCAAATACTATTTCACCATTTTTATCTTTGTGTTTTATGTATTTCTCACAATATTTGCACATAATGTTTCCATATTTCTTTAAATAAATAAATTGAATAACTGATATGAAACATATGTTCCACATATAAGTCATTCTTATGATTCAGATCCAAAAACTCCCAATTCTCATGTTCAGTGTTGGGGGCTCTTCAGAAGGGACACATCCCTGGAAGCATTATTCAGAAGGGCACATTCTTTTCCCTGGCACTCTTGCTTTCTGGCTGCCATGATGGGTGTTATTTTCTTCTATCAGGCCCTTCTAGTATGCTGTTTCTGGACTGGAAACTGCTGGCTGTAGGCTAGACCCATCAAAAATATGAGCCAAAATCAACTGCTCCTCCTTTAAATTGCAGTGTTGGATATTTTGTCCAAATGGTAGGAAATCTGACCAATACTTTCATTAAAAGTTATATACATAAAATATGTAAAGTATATTTCAAATTTAGCATTTGGAAAAATAAATTTAAAGATACAATTTTACATTTCTTTTAAATCAAAATTGATATAAAAATATTGTCAGTTCCTTCTGTACAATAGCACTTAAATCTGATAACATTTGTAGTTTGCTCTTGTTTTGGACTTTCCTTACTTGGGGTGGTACACCTGTGTAATTCTAGCATTGGGGAGGGTAAGGCAGGAGCATCACCATGAGCTCAAGGCCAGCCTGAACTACATAGTGCTTTCAAGGTCAAAGTGAATTACATAATGAGACTATGTCTCAAAAAACAAACAAACAAACAAACAAACAAAAGGCTTCTTAAAAATACAAGAGAAATCCCTTGAAAATATTGATTCTGAAGGAACAATATTGCTCATAATGTTAAACAAATTAAGCTGATGTGGATCAGCTATGTAAGTAAAAATTAATAGGCAATCAGATACACCCAGGCCTCCAGGAAGTCAGTACAAAAGATGAGAATATATAAAAACTGTGGCTGAAAGCAAATCTGCAGAAGGCAAGGCATCAAGGTCAAAGTCACAAAGCCCAGACTTGCATATTTCCCTAAGGAATGACTGGAAATTTGAAATTATAGTACAATTGGTACCATCCAGTCCATTAAACCTAGGTTTTCATCAGACATCTGGATAGGATCATCCCTTCTTCAAAATATTCCTGCTTTAAAAATCATGGATAAACCAAGGTTAATAATATCAGCCTTGCTACATACCCTGCTTTCATATTATATTGGTGTTCGCTAAACATCAATACTCGTAGTCTTACTGGTTGATTACAGTTTGACCCATGCTATAGAGACAGCTGTAGCTTTGCTATGTAAATTAGCCCTAAAAAAGACACTGTTGGCAACCGATTTTCGGGATCACTCCTGTGTCTCAGGAGCTAAGTTGCAATAAATCCTTCTGTCTTAGTTACATTTTATTCGTCACTGAGATAAAATACCTGATGCCCAAAGTTGGGAAAGGAAAAGTTTATTTCTTACAGTTTTTGGAGGTTTCAGTCCATACTTAGTTGGCTCAAGGCAGGATGGCATGGCGGGGCCACAGTTCGTGGCGGCTACAAACAGCAAGCGGAAACTGGCAAGAGATAAACATACCTTCTTCCTGCCATTACATCACGTCACATTACATTACATTACATCCACTACTAGGAGGGTGTAGCACTGACACCACCAATCCAAGCACTAGACAATGAACCAATCACAAATGCACAATGCAAATACATGAGGCCTGGGGGCCACTGACATAAACCATGACACCTTTCTACTGTTAACCTCCATTGCCTTTTATAAATTATTCTTTGATTTCAGTGGGCACAAACTTGGCACATCTGGACATAGGAGTTTAGGAATTGGTAAAACTGTTTGCAGAAGTAGATGTGACCTGCTAATTACAAGTTCTTAAAACGCATGTGCAGAACAGTTCCCAGAGCTCTGCACATAGACTTCTTACAAGAACTATGGCAAGTTTGCAATAAGATGGTATAGCCCTGATATCAGCCTGGGGTATGGAATTCCAGCATCACTTCTTAGGACCTGTATGCAGAAGTTCTCTTGGGTTTCCTTGAGATGTGGACAGTATAAAGAGACACAGAGGCCAAGAAGAACCTGTTATCATGGCTTTCCTCATGAAAGTTCACCTGCTTCCTCCAGGGCTATATCTTGCTTTTTTCTTTTACTAGGCCCAATCTGGCCAGGTTTTCTCTCACTGTTCACATTTATTTTTTTAAATAAACTTTCTACTGCTTTCTACTCATTTTGTTGAATTATTTGAGAAGAGAAGAACCTGAATCAAACTCTGGGTGGAAAGATGAGCAGCCTAGCACCTGGTAACATTTCATTGGTGAGCCACTTTTAGAAGAAGCATAACCAGAAGAATCTGATATTGTTTTAGTGACCCAGCTAGGAGTAAAGCTCAGGTACTGGAGACCAAGGTAGACTAAGGTAGGCCCCACACTGGGCATAATTTTTGTTTCTCTCCATGAGACTTTTTTTTGCTTCTCTTCTTCTTTCCCTCATTCTCTCCTTCTAAGCTGGGAACCAGGGGACTCTTCTCAAGTGCTAGTTAAGGGACTTCTTGGCCTGGCCATGGGGATGGAGGAAGCAACCTGGTCTCCACCTACCCCAGTTTAATAAATGGCATTTCTTTCTTCATTTGTATTGGCTTTTTTTCTTTTAAATTAGCCTGCTCTCCACTTACCTCAGTTTTGGAAATGGTTTAACTTCTTGGCTTGGCATGATGCTGGGATTAAAGGTATCCCACTATGCATGTTTCTGAGTTTATGTGATCCTGGAATTAATGGTAATATACTAGGTTTAAGAGTGTCCTTCCCTGAGTGTGTGTGAATAAATAGACTTAGAGCCTGCATAGAATTATGGGGCTACCAATGGGTTTATGTCAACTGCCACCATTTTTTTTTTCACTAGCTATCCTTATGAGCTAACCCTTTGATTTTTAAGAACAAGAGGGAAGAACCTCTTTTCATCTTGAAATCTTTTATCTGACACAGTGACTCTTTCCCATATGGAAAAGACAAATTTGTCTGGTTTCAAAGAAAATGCCTGGCAATTTTGCTGAGTCAGGCCAACACCTGGAAAGAGCTGTTCAAGCAAGTTTTAGCTGACCCTCTGCCTCCTTGTTTTAAATTGCACATTGAGCTATAGCTTTCTTCCTTGTGCTTATCTCTAACAAGCCCTTCTCATAACTCTTTTACTGAAGCATTTTGAACGTTATTCTTCCATGATAGGAGTCAGTGGACCTGCATATTTATTTTAAAGGAGTGAGTTAAATTCTATATTTCAGTCTATAGGGACCTCAGACCCAACTGATAATATCTTGCGTGGGAGCCAATAGCAAGATGTTAAAAAGGAAAACAAGACATCCTTTACTATTGAAAGATGATGCTTCTTCAAAAGATGAATTGCAACATTCCTACGTTTACTTTAGGTAGTCAGGAGGAGACTGTGGCTTCTGCCTGGTTAGGCAAGATCAGAACCCCTCTTTTCCCTGAAGCAGTGACTAAAGAAGGATAACTGACCTTCAGTCACCCTTTAAGATTAAGGACCTTAAACCTGGGGTGTGGTGTGGAGGATGAGATAGGAGAGAGCAAATTAAATTAGAAATGAGAAAAGGAAATACAGATTTTTTTAAATTGTCCCTTAAAAAAACTGTAGCTTCAGAACAGGCCCAGTATACATTTTTTTTTTCTTACTTTTCCCAAATCAACAAACCTAGGCAAGTCCTTTTCATCTGCTTATGGGTCTTCCCATTTCCTATTACTTGCATATAGTCCTCTTGCACCTACGAAAGGACCACTTTTTTGGTATTTCTCACATAAATAGTCCATTCTTTCATAGAGGTGGACAATACTCTCCCATCCACTAAAACTACAATTGAGATTGAGATTGAGACTGAAACTCAAATTTCACACATTTCTACCTCCCAAATTACATTAAAGGTCCCCAGTTCCCAACTTTATTGTTCATCATTTCTTTGAGCACATGCACTTCAAGCATCCTGTATGTACCTCTAAAAATCCTCCTCATGTCCCTTAAAACTAAGAAGAAGAAAGAAAGAAAGAAAGAAAGAAAGAAAGAAAGAAAGAAAGAAAGAAAAGACACAAGACTACCAGAAGGTCCAACAGAGGTTACAACCAAGTGGACATAGAAGGAAGTCATCCTTTAATTCTTAGATAAAATAGCTATGAAACCACAGATCATATGCAATGTCATTGAGGTCCTTTCTGGTGGCTGTAAGATAAAATTGAGCCTCTTGAGACAGAATATATAGGAAATTTTGAAATTGACATTAAGGAAATTGATATCACTCATATGCACAGTAGACATATTTTAGCATCACCTTCTCTTTTTTCTTTTGAATAGGAATTTAAGATCCTCCACAGGTTCATAGCTGTTTCTGATGTGGGTTTGGAGTCATCTGGAGGTATGCTATTTGCTGTTCTTGGAGGAAGGAAGGCCACAGCTTTATTCTGCAGTGATGAATCCAGGTGTTGCATCCTGTCACCTTGAATGTAGTGGGACTGGAAAGGATCACTGTGTAGGGGACCTTCCATTTGGGTTGGCTTAGAGCCTCTACGGAACCAGGGCTCTCCAGATGGAGCAGGGTAGGGATTGTTATTGCCTAAGCCCTAACCCATGCGCCTCATTGTCTGTTCTGTACATGCCACATTGCCTCCCCATCTATCTAGGTTAAGTTTCAATTTCCGGAAAGGCCATAAAGGCCTTGGGTTTCAGTTTCAGGTAACCCTCTTCCCTACTCGGTGGTCTATCATAAAATGTGCTAATAGAACTGTTCTTTGAAAAATGCTTAACCTCAAAGAAAATTACGCGAAGTTTTGTATGGCCCAACTGCTATTTGGCTGTGTCAAGAGTAACATTCCTGTGGTTTTTAGCTTTAAAAGCCACTTCCCTTAGCTGTGAGGCGCGCAGTCTTCCGGTCGATCCTGAGGAGGCTGCATCACCAGGCCTGAAAATAAAGCCTTTGCTCCCTAAATTTAATTCCTTGTTTCCATGGATTTTATTCTGGGGTCTGAGCTATCACATTTGGGGGCTTGTCCGGGATGGAAGCAAGACCCCAGACTTATTTCTGAACATATAAAAGTAAGTACTCTGGAGGGTTTGTTCAGACCGCTGTCAGTTTGTACCTTTGAGAGGGGATGCCCTCGACTTGGGAGCACGGACCTCCCGGAGACAGAGTCAGTTAGTTTTTGGATGTCCTCCATCCATTTGTGACTCTGCCTTGGGTAGTGAACCATTCCGTTGGTTGGTTAGTTACATTCCTCCGAAGATCTTAAAAACTGGTTATTTTTTGAGCAAAGGCCATTTTGCTGCAGTGTGTTTTGTCTTGTATGTCTGTCTTTGTGTCTATGTGGTCTAATTGTTCCCCCTTCGGCCTCCCAAAGCTAACAGAGCATTTTCTCCTAGGAACCCCTTCCACGAGTCCAAAGCAGGCAAGAGCAATTTTGATCATTTTCTTAGCCTCCTTAATAATTAGTCTCTTCTATCTAACCTTATCTTTGTCTCTCGATTATCCTAGCAGAGGAAACAAGTCAGCGATCTCACTGACTATGGGTCAGAACGAGTCTGTCTCCAGCACTCCCCTTAGCCTTGTGCTTGACCATTTTAAAAATTTTAAGAAGCAGACTGAGGGATATGGGGAAAAAGTTCATAAAGGTAAATTAACAACCCTCATCACACAGGAATGGCCACTGGGGACCCAAGGAGTCTGGCCTCCTTCTGGGTCTTTCAACTTGGGGACCACACAGGCTGTTCGCCAGTATGTATTTGAGCCTCCTGCTCATCCTGACCAAATTGTCTATATTCAGATCTGGATAGACATAATCTATGATGCTCCCCCATGGATTAAACCCCCTCAGGATGGAGTTCTGGCAGCTCTCAAACTGAAGACGAAGGCTGAAGAAGTGGCTTCTAGATCCAGTGCACCTCCAATCCTGCCTCTGAGTGAAGACTCTTCTGACCCACTGGACATTCTTCCTTCGCCCCCACCTCTGTGCCCTGCCCCTGAACCCCAACCTGACTCCACTGCTCCCTCTCCGCCATGTCTTATCCAAACCCGCTGTCACCCCTGTCTGGAGGGAACTCCAGAACAGGGCCCTGTGGCAGCTCTGTTGTACCCTTTACGGGAGGTCCCTGCTCCGAGCGGGGGTTCCATGTTTGTGTACACCCCTTTCTCTTTTGCTGAACTCTATAACTGGAAAGCTCAGAACCCCCCTTTCTCGAAGGACCCAGAAACTCTGACTAACCTTATAGAATCTGTTTTCTCAACCCATCACCCCACCTGGGATGACTTTCAGCAGATCTTGCTCATTCTTTTCACGGCCGAAGAAAGGATGCATATCTGCACCTTAGGACAAAAGGGAGTCCGGGATCCGGATGGATCTCTGTCCACTGATTGGCAGAGAATCGAACGTCTGTTCCCCTCCTCCTGACCTGAGTGGAACCCCAACACAGACGCAGGTAAGAAGGCTCTTGATGAGTATCACCTGAGACTCCTAGATGCGCTTTGTGCAGCTGCTAAGAAGCCTACCAATCTGTCTCAAGTGAGTCAGGTAAGACAGTTAGCCAATGAGTCTCCCGCTATGTTCTTAGAGCACCTCCTAGAGGCCTATAGATTGCATACTCCAATTAATCCGATGGCACCTGAAAATGCACGGGCAATTAATATTGCTTTAGTGTCCCCATCAGCCCCCAATGTTAGAAGAAAGTTACAGACGCTTGAGGTATTTGAAAGGATGCCTCTCAGCCAGCTGACAGAGATAGCGCAAAAGGTTTTTGATAACAGGGAGTCCCTACAAGAAGCCACAAATAAAAAGATGACTAAAGTATTGGAATTGCTCTGTGAAAAGGAAGTTAAGAAATCATCAAATACTAGAAAAAAGGAAGTTCAGGGCCAGTGGCCTCCTCTAAATAAGGATCAATGCGCATATTGCAAGGAAGTGGGACATTGGTATAAAGATTGCCCAAAGATAAAGGCCAAGCTGGAAAAAAAAGTAAAGGCCTTGCTGTCTCACCAATGAAGAGGTCAGGGCTCACCGTCACCCCCCAAACCCCAGATAACTCTCCAAGTGGGGGGACAACCTGTGGACTTCCTGGTCGATACGGGAGCCACATATTCTGTGCTGACTCAACCTTTAGGAAAACTAACCAAGAATTCTGTCAATGTAATAGGAGCCACAGGGGGACGAAAATCGTACCAAAAGGTGACAGCTAATTTGGCTCAGCCTGGACATAAACTGGTCCAGCATGATTTTCTCTGGGTTCCTGAGTGTCCAGATCCTCTCTTGGGATGAGATCTCCTCCATAAATTGCAATTACAAATTGACTTCATCACAAATGAACCAAGACTAAAGCTGGGGGCAGACACAACCCCAAACTCAGAAAGTATCAGAGTACTAGCTCTTGTCCCAGAGGGCAAAAGTTACTGTCTACTGAGAAATTTGTCAGATGTACCTGAGCCATTGCAAACTGATTCAGAATTAAAACTGTTGAACAAATGAAAACAGGAAATCCCAGAAGTCTGGGCAGAAACCAACCCCCCAGGGCTAGCAATTAACCAAGTTCCCCTTGTGGTGGAGCTTTTGCCTCAAGCATGCCTGATTTGCTTGCGACAATACCGGATAAGCCTACAGGCCCAAAAAAGAATCAAAGTCCACATTCAGAGACTTAGAGACAATGGTATCCCAATTCCTTGTGTCTCTCCATGGAACACGCCTCTGCTTCCAGTTCAGAAGCCAAGGATAAATGATTATCATCCTGTACAGGATCTCTGAGAAGTAAATAGACGGGTTCTGACTCTACACCCAACATTGCCAAATCCTTACACTCTGCTCAGCCTTCTCAACCCAGAGAACACCTGGTACTCTGTTCTGGACCTGAAGGATGCTTTCTTCACCCTGCCTCTTGCTCCGCCTCTGGGAGATGCTGACAACTATTTCACCGATGGAAGCAGCTTCATCCAGGACGGCAAGTGAGTGGCTGGTGCAGCAGTGACCACCAAATAAGAGGTACTCTGGGTTAAACAGTTAGAACCTGGCACTTCTGCCCAAAAGTCAGAGCTCATTGCTCTGACAGAAGCATTAAAGCTGGCTGCAGGAAAGAAGGTAAATATCTATACTGACAGTAGATATGCTTTTGCTACTGTGCATGTGCATAGGGCCATCTATCACGAGCGTGGCCTTTTGACCTCAGCCGGGACTAAGATTAAGAAAGCTCCTCAGATTCTAGACTTACTGGCAGCCATTTGGCTACCTCAGTGAGTTGCTATTTTTCATCAAGGCACACCAAACAGGAGATGACCTCCTCGCTGTAGGAAACAATCTAGCAGATCAAGCCGCTTGAAAAATAGCAACCACATCAGAGGGGCCTACTGAGGAAGTAATTGCTCTGATGCTAGTTCCTCCGGCCTTGTCAAAGCCAGTCTATACAAAGAAAGACTTACAGTTAGCATCTCAACGTGGAGCAAAATCCCTCACCCCGAAGGGCTGGTACCAGTTACCCGATAAGCGGATACTGTTGCCCGAAGCATTAGGACGAGAGCTACTATACCAAGCTCATCAAACCACCCATTTAGGAAAAACTAAACTTGCTGAATTGTTCAGAAATTGATTCTTTATTCCAAAGCTTTCCAAACTAACCTCATCTTTGAGCTCCAGATGTCCTCAATGTTTGTTGGTCAAACCAACCAAGAACTCTCCACTAGAGACCACCCGACATCAAGGGATCTCTCCGGGAGAACATTGGAAAGTAGACTTTACACATGGTAAAGTGTGGTTTCCAGGGACACTGCTATCTCTTGATAATGGTAGACACCTTCACTGGCTGGACAGAGGCTTTCCCTACTAAGTCTGAGTCAGCCTTGGTAGTAGTCAAAAAGTTGTTACATGAGATTATACCTCAATTTGGGCTCCCACTATCAATAGGGTCTGACAATGGCCTGGCTTTTATAGCCCAAATTACCCAAAAATTAGCTCAGGCATTAAAAATTGATTGGAAGCTTCACTGTGCCTATCGGCCACAAAGTTCAAGGCAAGTAGAACTCATGAACTGGACTATCAAAGACACTTTAACTAAGTTGTCTTTAGAAACTGGCAATAACTGGGTGAGCCTTCTTCCCTTTGCGCTGTTAAGGGCCAGATGTACCCCATATATCTCTGGAATTTCCCCCTTTGAAGCCATGCTTGGAAGGCCTTTGCCATTAGTCCCTACTGTTAGAAGACAAATTAGCTGAAATTACTAATCAGGATCTCATTAAGTCCCTACAGAATCTCCAGCCTGTGCTGACCTCAATCCACCAGCTGTTTAGGCAAAAACATCCGAACCCGCCCTTGGAGACACCACTCAAAGCGCCAATTGAGCTGGGGACTTCAGTTCTGGTGCAACGTCACCACCAAGACTCCCTCAAACCTCGCTGGGAAGGACCTTTCACTGTGATACTCAGTACTCCCACTGCCATCAAGGTAGCAGGAAAAACTGCATGGATCCATCACACCCATGTCAAGCCACTAGAAACAGCCGACGACAAGGAGAGCTCTCGGTGGGCAGTACAATGGACCGGTAACCCTTTAAAACTCAGAATCATGAGATGTTCCCATTAGTCTTGCTGTTATGGGCCCTCCCTTGTTGGAGACCTCAAACCTCTATAACATCACCCAATGTATGGCACCTGGAGACCTCAAAGCTCTGTATCATCACCCAATGTATGGCACCTCATTATAATATTGGAGAGGTGTTGGCAACCAACACCACTGTCCACGGTATCATAAAATTAGATCTATGTGTCCTCTTAAATAAGGCTGCCACATCTAGACCAGAAGAGGTAGGATTTGAGGGGGGAGTCCCGTCTTTATGGGCAGCTGGACAGGTACAAATGCCAGTAAAGTTACCTGGTCCATGTCAAACCTTAAAAGGACAAAAGGAGCTACAACATACTGGTTGGTACCTTTGTCCCCAAAAGCAGCAGGGAGATTATCATACTCAGGGATGCAATAAAAATGTAGGACAGGAGTTTTTCTGCTACTATTGGGGATGTGAAACTATAGCTCCTTGTTTGGGAAACAAAAATGATCCCTGGGTTTTCCTCACTCATGAAACTCCATCTTCTTGTATTCCCAACCAATGTAATCTCATGACTTTCATGTTCAAATTTCCAGCTCATTCTGTCTGGAAGGCAGGATTACATTATGGAATTAGACTCTGGGCCAAAGGATATGATCCCAGAAATGCCTTTACCATCCAGTTTGTCCCTGGCTCTGTACAGGAAGCCCCTATAAGAACTATAGGCCCTCAGGTGCCTCAGCCGCCTCTTCTTTCCCCTCGTTCTCCCCCTCCCACTACTCTTCCTCTCTCCACGACTGCCACCACCAGGCCACCGATAACACTTGCACCAAGCCCGGATCTCCTTTTGCCTCTAGACATTGCCTTCCAATTTCTCAACTTTAGCACTCCAAATCTCACCATAGACCGTTGGCTTTGCCTCCCATCCTGTCCACCTTTTTACCTTGGCATCCCTGTGCCAAATGTAACTGCAGTTTTACATTCCAACTCCTCTACAGACAATCCCTCTTGCTGGTGGGGTGCTAGACCCCTACTCACCCTTGACAATGTCCAAGGGGAGCCAGGTACCTGTGTTTACTCAGTATCTTACCCCTTGCGGTCTTCTCCTTATGCTTCACTCTGTAACCTCTCCCTTTCCATCCCAATTCTTAATTTCTCCTATCCGGCTAATCAGCACCTTGTTGCTCCCAAGGGAGCTTTGTTCGCCTGCACTTCTGGAATCAACCCTTGCTCTATGCACCATTTATTCACTCAGCAACTCGAGCTCTGCATACTGGTCCATATCCTTCCTCAGGTATACTGGTATTCAGGAGAAAATGGGAGAAATCATATTTTTCCCAATTATAATTTTAAAACCCCTGTTCGAGTTAAGAGAAACCCCACATTGTTGCCTACACTGTTAGGAATAGGGATGGCCAGTTCAATTGGGTTAGGAGTGTCTAGCCTAGTAATTGGGGATCAAAACTATAGACATCTGAGTAAACTCATTGATCAGGATCTGGCTGCCCTCAGTGACTCTGTCTCAAAATTAGAAGAGTCCCTCAGTTCCCTAGCTGAGATGGTCCTACAAAACCACAGAGGACTAGACCTTTTGTTCCTAAAGGAAGGGGGCCTCTGCTTAGCCTTGGGAGAGACCTGTTGCTTGTATGCCAACCACTCAGGGGTCATCAGACAAAATATGGCTAGCCTCAAAAAGCAATTACAAGAATGAGAACAAGCTCGATTGGCCAAACAAAATTGGTTTGAACGATGGTTCTCCTTGTCCCCTTGGTTAACCACT
>PVJX010028047.1:0-24257 GCA_004027295.1 Dolichotis patagonum
TTCTTCTTTTGAGGGATTTCTGCTCAATTCACTTGTTCATTTAATGGTTAGGCTCTTCCTTTTGGTGTTCAGGTTTTTGAATGCTTTTCATATACTAAATACTATTCCACTCTTGGAAGAGTAGATGGTAAAGATTTTGTCCCATTCCATAAGTTGTGTCTTCTGTTAATTGTTTCCTATGCTGTAGAAAAGGTTTTTAGCTTGTTCATCTAATATTCTTATTGCTGATTTACTTCCTTTGCTACTGTGGTCCTATTCAGGAAGTCTTTTCCTGTGCCTGTAGCTTCAAGCGTATTTCCTAAACCATAGTCCAGCAGCTGTGGGGCACCTAGTGTTATAGTTATAGCTTCTATTCATTTCATCTGATTTTAGTACACAGTAAATTCTCATTTCATTCTTGTACAGGTGGATAGTATTTTTTTGCAGCAACTGCTGAAAAGTATATCTTTTCTTTAGCACTTATTTTTGCCTTCTTTGTAAGACATCAAATGGATTTAGGTGAATGAGTTTGTTTTATGTGTTCTGTCTTATCTTTTTGGCTACATGTCTGTTTTGATGAAAGTAGTATGTTTTTGTTACTTGGCTTTATAGTATACTGTTTAATTTGGTATTGTGTTGCTTTGACTTTTGCTTTTTCTCCTTAAGTTTTCAGGGAATATTCTGAGACTTTTGTGCTTGTATACAAATGCTAGGATTGGATTTTCTAGTTTGGTGAGTAATGGTGAGTTTGGCGGTCCGTATTCTAACAGGCAATACATGGAATCTTTAGATTAGTTTTGGTAATGTGGTCATTTTGACATATTTCTGGTAGTACATGAACAAGAAAGTCTTTTCCATTTTCTAATGTCTTCCACTATATTTATTCACTGCTCTTTACTTTTCATTACAAAGGTCTTAAACCTTGTTTGACAGGTTGATTCCTAGTTATTTTCTGAATCTATTGTGCATGTATTTGTTTTCATTTCTCTTTTGGTGGTTCATTGTGTTACACAAGACAGTTACTGATTTTTTTATGGTCATTGTGAATCTTACCACTTCACTAAATTTATTATGTTTAACTGTGTCCTGGTGGAATTTTTAGATCCTTTTATATATAATCATATCTTCAGCAAGTAGAGAGAATCTGAATTATTACTTTCTTATCAGTATACTTTTTATTTTTTCTTGTTCAAATACATGGCTTTAAATTTGAAATAGTGTAATGAACAGGAGTGACAAGAGCAGACATAATTGTCTCATCAATAATTCTGGAGACCATGCTTTCAGTTTTTCCTATTACAATATGATAGCATTTGAATTTTTGACATAGAACATTTATCATTTTGTGGATTCTTTTAACATATTTGATATAGCTTTTTTCTTGATAAAGGAATCTTAAATATTTTCAAAGTCATTTTCTACATGTAATGAGATAATCATGTGTTTTTGTCCAAGTTTTATTCATGTGGAATATTAAATTTATTGATACCTGGTTAATACATCTATTGTTGGCACATGCTTGACCATGTCATATGATATTTACGGTGGCCAATTTTATTTTCAAGAATATTATTGATAATATTTGCATCCATATTCACCCTAGATATTGATGTATAGATTTTTTATGTTTATTTAAAGAGAAAAAACAAAACAAAGCAAAACAGAATAAAGGGTAGAGACAATACAGTATTCCAAGGAAAACAGGAAAACAACAACAACAAAAAAACTTAAGAAATTATTACTTGACAAATTACATACTGACTTCTTGGAAATAGTTGTTCAAATTACAAAGTTAAAACATATAAAGTAGACATTCAAACAGTGAGGCTGTTAAAAGCTCTGATCCACAATCTGACAAAAACAGCATTATGGTCTCCATCTTACCCACTCAAATATACATGCAATTATATCAAAAGGGTAAAATTAAACACAACAAAACAGAGCAAAGTGGATTACAAGAAAGCAATGTAACAGACACAAATTTCAAAACTAGACAATCAGAGATATTCACTCTATACTACTGACTCTTGCTTTCTTCCAAATAGTTGTCCAAATTGTCACATATAGGGAATTCACATGAAACAACCTAGTATGGAATTGATCTGAGCAGGACGAGGAGGGCACTACAGGTCTTCAAGACCAGACATTAGGGAAGCCAAGAATAGCTGTCATAGTGTCTCTCATTCTCTTCAAAACAGCTGTCCATATCTTAATGTGTGTTGAACTTAAACAAGGCAAAGCAAGTTAAAATCGCTTTGAACAAAAAGTGATAGTTTTGCTGGACTTCACATCATGACATTATGGAGTCAGCACTGGGTATTGTAGTGTCTCTTTTTCTTCAGAGTAGTTGTTCATTTCAACATGTGTTATATAGTTGGTTCTCATAAACTGTTTATAAGCTCTACACATGCATGAGTCTCTACATGTATATCTATCATTACTGTATTAGCAGGAAAAACAAAACAAAGAAAAGTAAAACAAAACAATTCCTAGAAAAACATGAGGCAGAAAAGTCACATAAAACCACAATACAAGGTGATCTACAATTTACCATGGTGTCTCAGCAGTATATAACATTAATAAAAACAAAGCTTTAGAGACATGATAAGACTTCAAAAGCAAGTAATAATCAAAGCAGAGTGGGTATCTCAGTGAATCTTGTCATCTTCAGTGTAGTTGCCTATACTCTTAGACTTGATGCTGTCCATCACAACAGATTTAAATAAAATCAGTCAATACAAAGTAGCAATCTAACAAACCAGATTCAAACAAGATCAGTCATAATAAGACAGTATAATTTATAAAGGGCTTCAGATTAAGTTCATAGGAAAATTAGGGATGATTACCATAATATGTCCTCTTATTTTTGGGGTAACTGACCATGTCCTCAAGTCTAGTTTAAGTAGACAAACTGGAACAACATGTAATCCATCCAAGCAGAGTGGTGAGTATAATGTAAATTTTAAATGTTGTTACCCCATTAACAATATCCTCTGCCTCCCTTTTTTAGTCAATTCCTCCCCTTTCACTCCCATGGGGTGCACTGCTTGTTTTGGGTCCCACTGCCTCCCTATATAGAACAGCTCAATGGACCCTATCTCCTAATCTACTCTGCCTGTGTTTCTCCCTTTTAGTATTTTGAGGCCCTCTATACTAGAGATTATAGCCAATCTTCTCTGCCTCATTTCTGCTTTTCTGTTTTCCTGCCATTGATAGTCTATTTTTATCTTCCACTCCACTGTCTGCCTCGTTCACTGAGGCTTCTCTGCCACTGTTCCTGAAATGCTCGTATTCTTGTTCTCTCTCCCTAGAATGTCCTTCAGTATTTTTTGTAGGGTTGGACTGGTGGTCACAAATTCTCCTAGTTCCTCTTTGTCATGGAAGCATCTTGTTTCTCCATTAATTTCTAGAGAGAGTTTTGCAGGATACAGCAATCTGGGCTGGAGATTGTTCTTCTTCAGCGCTTGAATTACTTTACTCCAAGCTCTTCTTGACCTGATGGTCTGTGCTGAGAAGTCTGCTGTGATTTTGATGGGTTTTCCTTTATAGGTGATCTGTTTCTTTTCTCTGATGGCTTTTAATATTCTGTTCTTATATTGAATTTCTGGGATCTTGATTATTATGTATCTGCTTGTAGCTCTGTTTTGGTTGTAGGTGGCTGGAGTTCTGTATGCTTCATGCCTCTGCATATCATTTCTTTTTTATATGCTTGGGAAATTTTCTTTAATCATTGCTGCGAATAGCCTTTGTAATTCCTGTGATTTGATTCCTGCTTCTTCATTCACATACTTTATTCTTAAGTTATAGATCCTCTTGTCATCTTCCTGTCTTTGTATCTTTACTGCCTGCACCCTTGTTATTTTTAAGAGATCTTCCCTTTCATGACCCCACATTGCAAGCCTGTGTTCAATTTGTGATAGTCTATCTTTGGTTTCTTTCAAGCAGTTTTGCCAGCTTTCTATGGAGTCTTTTGTTTCCTGATAATCTCTTTGAATCTGCTTTATGAATTCTAGGTTTTTCCTGAATTCTTCATTAAATTTTTCTCTCCATTTGTGTTCCTCCATTCTTCTTTCTGTGTCTTCTTGAGAGTTGCCCAGCCCTTCTTTTATTAATCCACTTATCTCTTGTTTAATTTGAATTAATATTTCAGTTTTGGTCCTGCTTACAAGGTCCTGAAGATATCTCTTTATGTCCACTAATGCTGTGTTTGATGTAGCATTTTTGCTGCCCTCAATCTCTTTTGTATTTACCTCTCCTGGATCAATGTTCTCAGGGTTGGGGGCTGGGAGTGTTTCCTTATTTCTCCCTTTCGTCATGCTTTTGGTTCCTTCCATACAAGTGTACAGTGTAATTCCAAGTCCCTTTTATTGTTGGTTAAGGCTCCTCTAGAGGGCGCAGAACAAGAGCTTTAGCCCTCTTCAATCGGTTATCAGAGATTAGAGTTCTCCACAGGCAGTGTGCACTAGCTCATTCCTTCTGGGCCAGTCAACCTTTGCAGGCCTTCCCTGCATCAGTGTGCACTGATCTCAGGGGCATGGCCTAGTCCAAGCAGATTCCACCAATCTGCTCAGCGAGGGGAGCAACCAGCTGAAGCCACTTCCTTATGGAGTTAGGGCTGTCCTGCCCAAATCCAACATGTCATCCCCTTGGTTTCCCCTTTCCCGTGGGAGAGTCTTATTCCCATCACTCACTGTGTCCCCATGAACTGCTGGGCTCCCCAACCTCTGACTTCAGCGCGGCTGCAGTGGGAATTCATGGTGCCTCTGTGTGGGTTGCATGCAGGGCTGGTCCAGGCAAGCTGCACGCAGGGCTGTTCAGCTCCACACACCAGCGGCTCAAGCCAGTCGCTTTGGTGGAGATTGCTTGTTCTGCTCAGGCAGGATTTCAGGCAGCTCGAGGAGGGGGCCTTGCTCGTGGATCCTATCTTCACAAATAGTAGCCCCAGGACTTCATATTTGAGTGGTTTTTGGCACTTTAGTTTCTTTGTGGGTTGTGAGAGTCCATCTCTCTCTGTTTGGGTCACTCCAGGGTGTTTTATTCAGGCATTTGAGCTGTCTCTCTCAGAGAGGGTCTCTCTCCTGCTACCTACCAGTCTGCCATCTTGTCTTCCCTCTGATTGGTAGATATTTTATGTTTAAACTTTGTTCACTTTTGCTGTAAGGATAACACTTCATAGACACAGGTTAATTACTTCATAGAAATAGTTTAGAAGCAGTTTTTCCTTTTTGCTTTTTGAGAATGTTTGAAAAGCTTAATGTTTGTTTTTCTTCAAATCTGATAAAATTCAACATTAAATACACCAAATCTTCAGCCTTTCTTCATTGGGAGTTTTTCATTATTACTTCAACCTTGTTTCATGTTATGAATGTGTTTAAAATTTTGCCTTCTTTCTTCAATAATCATGTGTCATATGTGTCTCAGAACTTACACCTTTCTTATAGATTTTCCAATTTATTGGAATATGTCTTCAAAGTAATTTAAATTAATTCTCTGGATTTTAGAGATATCTGTTGTGATTTTCTGTTTTTCCAGTCTTAATTTATTAGTTTGGTACTTCTCATTCATTTTAAATTTTCACTAAGACTTTATTAATAAGATTTATGTTTCAAAGAGCATACTCTTTGAAGAATTGATCCTTTGTATTCTTATTTAAGTCTCTATTTCATTTCATTTCTGTTCTGAACTTTACCATTTAATTTCTTCTTCAGTGCTCGCATTTGGGTTGTTCCATTTCATTAGGAAATTGAGATGTACCATTCATTTATTTATATAGGCTACTGTCTTTGTGATGTAGGCACTCACAGCTACAAATTTCCTTCTTATGACTGCTTTTCTTGTGTCTCAGAGATTTTGATTTCTTGTGCTGTCATTCCCATTTTATTCTAGGGATTTAATTTATTCTTTGGTATGTTCAGTGACCCACTGATCATTCATCAATATACTATTCAATCTCTGTGTTTGTTCACTGTCTGTAGTTTTTTCTTATTGATTTATGTTTTAATTTCATTGTGACAAGATGGGGTGTGATCATGTAAGACAAGCTGAGATTGTTTTGTGTATATATTTAAACATGCTTCATAGCTTAAAATGTGGTGTATTTCAGAGAAAGTGCCACATGATACTGAAAGCAACATGTAATTTTTTTCTATATTAAAACTGTATAAGTATCTATTAATTCCATTTGTTCTATACTGTAGTTTACAAATAATATCTTTTGGTTGATTTTTTCTGGTTGATCTGTTTATGAAAGTGAGTATTGAACTTACCCACTGGGATAATTTTGTGTTCCATCTGACCCTTCATATAGTACTTGTTTCATAAAATCAGACACACCAAATGCTTGGTGCATACATATTTACAATTATATCTACTTGGAGATTTTTTCCTATAACAAAGATGTTGAAGCCCGCTTTATCTCTTCTTATTAATTTTAACTTGAAGTCTAGTTTGTGAATATAAATATAGCTACTCTAGGATGAAACATACTTGGTCATAGTATGAAATCCTCTTGATGATTTGTTTGACTACTTATTGAGGATTTTTAAAATGTATATTTATTGGAGAGTTTGGCACATAGTTCTTTTTGCTGTTGATGTTTGGATCCATGTCTAATTTCTGAAACAGAATAAAGATAGCTTCCCAGAATGACTTTGAGAATATGTTTTTCATTTCAATTTCATTATGGTGTCTGAGAAAACTTGGAATTATATCTGCCCTAAAGATTTTGTATAATTTGGTAATGAATGAGTCATATGCTGAGCTTGTCTTATGTGGCAAATTTTTATTGCTGCTTAAATGTTATTATCAGTTATTGGATAAGTTAGCATTTTAAGACTCGGTTCAGTTTCAGTAATTCAGGTTGATCTAAGAGTCTCCATTAATTAAGAATTCTCCATGTACTGGTGCATACACTTGTGACATAATCTTATGGATTTCAGTATTGTCTTCCAATGTCTATTTTTTCATTTCTTATTGCTTTTTTGTATTGGGGATCATTGATTTGTGTCTTTTCTTGACATTTTTTGCAAGACTGGCCAATTGAAGCCAATTGGTAATGTAAAATGTGATATTTCATGGACACTATAAAAGCAAGAAGGTTATCACAACCAGTTAAAAATATGCATGTCAATATGTTTGGTAATGGAGAAGAAATGAGTAGATTCTTGGATTGTGTGTACTACCCAAATGAAAACAAGAAAATATGAAAACACAGAAGAGTCCAAAAAAACCTCTCAGGAAATGTAAGCATTAATAAAGAAAAAACAACCACATCAAATAAGAAAAACCCAAATCCCAATGGATTCACTGTTTAATTCTAAAAGAACTGCAATGCAGATCTAATGCCAGCACTCCTCAACCTCTAATAAAATTGAGAGGAAAGAAATAATCCCAGAGCCATTCCTGGTAGCTAGAACTATGTTAGTTCCAAAATCATAGAAAGATTCAACTAAATAAGAGATCTACTTGCCAGTATCTTTAATTCAGATGCAAAATTCCTCAACAAGATACTGGGATGGAAAATGAGACAAGTCATCAAAAAGATTTTACTTCATGACCAAGTCAGCTTTATCTCATGGATTCAAGGAAGGTTTAGCACATGCAGATCAATCAATGCAATATATCACAGAAAGGTAAGCAAGGATCAAAATAAAATGATTATGTCAATAGACTCAGAAAAGTCCTTTGACAAAATCCTATACCTTTTCATGATAAACATTGAAACAAAAATAGAAGAACCTTAATCTGGTAAAATCAAGTTTTGAGAAATCTGCTGCATATATCATATTAAATGCTGGAAAACTGAAAGATTCTCCTCTAATATGAGGAAAAAGAAAGGATATCCACTCTCATTCTACTTCTACATTGAAAGATTTATGGCTTGCTTCTAGATGCTTCCTCAAAGCCTCTTGCGATCATGGGTGGGACTTGACACAGGTGGGTAGCTCTACGGAATGCGATACTGGAATTAAGGGTGTTTGATCTCTGGTTTACTCCCCTAGTGGAATTACATTAGGCGTGGTTGTTGCCTATGAATTTACTGAATTTACTGGTTTAGGTGGCAGAAGTCAATAGGTTTGTAGTCTGAATGGTAGATAGATAAAATAAGAATTTAGGCTTGCTGTTGCTGCCTTCCTTCTTCTATACCATAGACTATTAAAAGAAACCTTTGTTATTTCAACTTACATGTGTCCTGTATTTTGTTCTAACAATCAGAACATAACTAAGACAGTACTTGAATTGTTAGAGCAACAAAGCAAGAGAAAAAGGGATATGTATGGGAAATTATCATTCATTTCAAATGACAAAACCATGTACATAGAAGATCCTCCAAAAATTCTACTGTAAGACTTGTAATTAGTAACCAATATGAGTAATGTAATAGGAAGATAATTAACACATAAAAATCAAGAGCATTTCTCTACTCCAGTAATAAACTCACATACAATGAAATTCGAGAAACCATATTACTCACAATATCATCAAGACAAATTAAATATATATGAATTAACCCAACCAAGGAAGGGAAAAACCTCTATAATGACAGGTACAGTACTCTCAAAAAGATGCTCAGGGATGACATCAGTAACTGGGAAGACATTCCCTGTCCCTGGCTAGGCAAAATCGATTTTCTTTAAAAGCACTCTGCCTTATCAAATATAAATATAAAGTTAACTCAGTCACAATCAATGTATCAACAGCAATCTTCACAGAACCAGCAAGGACAACCCTAATATTCATATGAGACAAAAGAGACTTAGAATAGTGAAAGCAATCCTGAGTAACAAGTGATAGACTATGTGAGCCTGGGGCTTAGCTACCTGCCATGTGATGTCTGCCCACCATTGTACTGGACACATAGAAGCAACTTATCTCTCCAAGTGTAATTTCTATATTCTCTTTCTCATTCCACAGATAAACCTCCTGCTCCCTGTTAGCACTTGCATCAAGCCCTCTCCAATCGCAAGTCTCCAACATTACCCAAGCCTCCACCCCTGGTGGAGTAAATCTTTCTGTATTCTGTTTTACACAGGCAGGTGTTCTTTAAAATCATCTGTTAATATGTCACTTTACATGCCTCCTAAACTTCTCCCCCAAGCCAGGTCTGATAAAACAATCTTCACTTCTTGGTTATTACTGAAAGTACTTATATTTCTTATACAACTCTTCCATGCCTGCATTAAAGGTCTTTCTAATCTTTGTCTTCTCTCTCATTTTTCTTCACCACTCAATTGAGTGCCAAAAATACTCAATCAACAAGGACAAAAGAAGAAGCATTACAATTCAAGATTTGATGTTAGAGTTGATTTTAGATTGAATAGACACAGTGACTTTTAAAAACACGCATAATACAGGCAGAGTGATTAAAAAAGAAAACAGGCATGTGGATCAGTGGAACAGAATAGAGGATGCAGAAACAGCACCAGGCACATTCAGCTCTGATCAAGGGGCCAAAGATATACTTTGCAATAAAACAGCATCTTTAAAAATGGGGCTGGAAAAATTGAATATCAAAAAGCAAAACATTGAATGTAATCTACCACATCTTACCATGTATTAAATTAAAAATCAAAATGGATCAAAACTGTAAATGTCATAAAAGAATCAATTGGTGGGAATATTACATATATAAATCTCTTGAAGATATGAGTACAAGCGAAGTCTTGCAACAGAATGGCAGTTACAAAAGAAACAATACCAAGGGTGTTCAAATAGTATCATATCAAATTATAAGACTCTTCACAGCAAAAAAAGTCAACAAGTGAAGAATATATAGGATGGCAAAAGTTTTTGTGAGCTATTTCTCCATCAGAGGACTATTCAAAATACAGAAAGAAATAAAAATATTAGATATACAAAAGGAAAAGTACTAATCAAAAATGTGAAAATTAAATAAGTACATATTTCACAAAAGGCATACAAATGTCACATAAACATATGAAAATACTTCCAATATTGATGGTTTTTTGAGAAATGAAAATTAAAACAAAAAATTCCATTCATCACCAGAGGGAATAAGTATCACCAAAAATCAAGCACTAACAAGTGTTGGTAGAGCTTGAGGGAAAAAGAAACCTACATTGTTGATGGAAACACATCGGGCTATGTAGTAGTGGGTGAACTAGTAGTTCTGGAACTAAAACTAAAAACTAAAAACTAAACTCAAGAAACTAAAACTAGAAATTCCACCTGACTCTGGTATTTTCTTTCTAGGAATCTTATCAAAACAATTGAAAGACATGATAATACTGTGATATACAACACTCATGTTTGTACCAGCTCACCTCATAATACCTAAATACTGGAGACAGACTCTATGCACACCAAAAATTGAATGTATAAAGAAAATGTGGTATTTAGACAGAATGTAATGTCACCCTACCACCAAGAAGGGTAAATGTCAGTCAAAATTAAGAAATTGTATGCACTTTGAGTCCATAATGCTAAAAAATTTCAGAAGCAGAAATTTAAATATGGAGTATTTGTCTTATAAAGGAAAACAAAGATATAACTGTTGAGTGAAGTCAAAGATAATAGGAAGTAGAGGAATAGATCTTTTTCAAGTGGAAGGAAGATCAAGAAATGAAAGAAAGGGTAGGGAAGAGAAATAAAAAAGAATAGAAAACAATTATTAAATTATGTCTAAGTATCAACTCTCAAAAAGGAATGTAATCATTACATAGTACAAATATATACCAATAGGAATGAAAAACTGGAACAGAAACAAAACCTTAAAATGATGGAGAAACAGCTACTTTACACCAAACAGAACATTAGGTAATTTATGACTATCAATCCTGCACTATACAAAAATACTCAGTGATATCCTAGATAGAGTAAGTGAGGCCCAAAATACCGAAGATCTTATTGGAATGAATACATGAAACTAGGGTGAGGAATTGAGTGAAAAGGACTAATAAAAAATCAGTGACAGAAAAATAATGCAATGCCTGTAAACAATCAATATACTTCAGTAATTACCCACAATATAAATAGTCACCACTCTTCAAACCAGTGTCACAGATTAGAAGGGTAAAACAAAAACAAAGCCAAACTCTATGTTGCATATAGGAGACAAATATAATTCATGAAAAAACACACTTATTGAAAACTAAATATGGAAAATAGTCCTGCATGCAACAGGAGCTTGAAAGCAAGCAGGCTTTACAGAATATCTAAAAATGAGTAATGGAAATATGACCATTTGGTGGAGTTTGCCCCAGGTGAGTTCCAGGGACCTGGGGAAAGTTAGAGACTTACGTTTTGGCTTTTGAGTTTCTGGGGAGCTACTAGGAGGCTGGACAGGGGTCCAGCAGATTGCAGGGCCTCAGTCAACCATGTTCAGCAGCCTGGTTTCAGTCCAGGAGGCAGGAACCTTGAGTGAGGACTCTGGGGTCAAATGGGCTTACCCGGGGACAACCTTGAGACCAGCACTGCCAGCTGCTGAGTTCATATCCGCACCCCTAGGACAGGGGATTGTGACCTGGGGGCTCTGCCAGCCCCAGTTCTCCACGCCCAGCTTCTACATCTCAATTAAGAGAGCCAAGAATCTGTAGAGGGGTGGAGTTTGCCCCAGGTGAGTTCTGAGGAGGTGGGGAATGTTGGAGACCCACATTCTGGCTTTTGAGTTTCTGGGGAGCTACTGGGATGATGGACTTGGCCCAGTAGATTGTGGGCCCTCAGTCAACCATGCTCAGTGGTCTTGTTTCAGTCCAGGAGGCAGAAACCTTGCATGACGTCTCTTGGCTCAATTGGGCTGGCCTGGTGACACCTTGAGCCCAGCACGGACAGTGGTTGAGTTCATATCCACACCCTTAAGACAGGTGGCTGTGCCCCGGGGGTTTCCCTTGCCCTAGTTCTCCACATGCTGCTTTTGCCTTTCAATTTACAGAGCCAAGTACCTGCAGAGGAGTTGATACTGCTTCAGTAGCTGAGGGTGCAGTAGGAGATTTGTGACAAACCCAGAGGAAGCTTTGGAACACCACTCAAACAAAGGAAATAAACAAAAATGACAAAAAGAAAGACCAAGAGGAAGGCTCAAATCACCAGCCCATCCCAAGAAAGCCTGGGAGCCATGAGCATAGAAGAAAATAGAAGCCATACACCTGAAATGACTGAAATGATATCAACTGAAACAAAGAAGCAATTAGGGGAAACTATGGAGAAATTCAAATTAGAAATAATTGCCCAGGTAAAAGAAGAAATGATAAAAGTAGAGAAAGAAACACTGAACACACCTAGTGAAGACACAGCAAAAAAATTAGAGGAACAAAGCAAACAGATGGAATCCCTGAATGAACACTATAAGAAACAAGCAGAATACATAAAGCAGATTCAAAGAGATATACAGGACACCAAAAATTCTATTGAAAGCTGTGAAAAACCACCTCAATGAAACTGAAGATAGAATTTCAGACGTTGAAGATAATATAGCAGCTAGTGAACAGGAAAGGAAAAAAACTTTTAAAAATAACAAAGAATCAGGAAATAACAATTCAACAGCTACAAGATGATGCAAACAAAAATAACATCAGATTAATAGGGATAAACGAAAAAGAAGGGGACAGCCCAAATGATAACAAGAGGATGTTTACAGAAGTAATAGCGGGGGTTGGGGATTTAGCTCAGTGGCTTAAGCACTTGCCTCGCAAGCGCGAAGTCATGAGTTCGATCGCTGGTACAAAACAAAAAAAGGAGTAATAGCTGAAAAATTCCCAAATATGAGAATGGAAACTGACATTTGGATTAGTGAAGCATATAGAACTCCAAATAGCCATAACCAAAATAAAACAACACCCAGACACATAATAATCACCATCCCAGAAACCCACCATAAGAACAGAATACTAAAAGCTGTTAAGGAGAAAAGACAGATTACCTATAAAGGAAAACCTATCAGAATCACAGCAGACTTCTCACCCCAAACAATTAAGTCAAGAAGAGCATGGAGTGAAGTATTTCAGATCCTAATAGGAAAACTACTTCCAACCCAGACTGACATACCCTGCAAAACTGTCCTTCAAAATGGATGGAGAAATAAGATACTTCCATGACAAAGAACAGCTGAAAAACTTCATGAACACCAAACCAATCATACAAAGAATACTGAAAGACATTCTAGATACACATAGGATAAAACCACCAAGCAAGGCAGACAATTAAATAGAATGGAAAGCTAAAGATACAACAGCAGAAAGATAACATGTCAGCAATAAACCAATATATAACAGTTATAACCATTAATGTAAATGGCCTCAACTCACCAATCAAAAGAAACAGACTGGAAGAATGGATCAAGAAACAACATCCAACCATATGCTGTCTACAAGAAACACATCTTACCCAAAAGGAAACCCACAGACTGAAAGTCAAAGGATGGAAAACAATACATCATGCAACAGGAAACCCAAAAAAAAGTGGGAGTAGCTATCCTGTTTGCAGACAATGTGAAATTCAAACCAAGAATGATCCAAACTGATAGAGAAGGTCACTACATACTAGTTCAGGGAAAACTTCAAGAGGAAGAGATAACAATCTTAGATGTATAATCACCGAATTCCAGAAACCCAGCTATACAAAGCAAATAGTAACAGAACTTAAAAGTCAAATGAGCAATAAAACAATTATAACAGGAGATTTTAACACACCATTGACACTCACGGACAGATCAACTAGACAGAAAATTCAAAGAAATAACAGAACTGAATTATACCTGTGAACAAATGGACTTGATAGACATATATAGAGTTATCAGCACAACATCAGAATATACATTCTTCTCAGCATTACATGGGACATTCTTTAAAATAGACCATATACTAGCCCACAGAATATATTTAAGTAAATGCAAAAGAATTCAAATTATCCCATGAGTGTTATCAGAACATAGTGCCATAAAGTTAGAAATTAATGATACAAGCAACTGCAAAAACCTCATAAACACATGGAAAATGAGTAAAACTCACGTGAGCAACCAGTGGGTCACAGAGGATATTAAAGAAGAAATTAAACAATATCTAAAAGCAAATGAAAATACAAACACAACTTACTGGAATTTGTGGGATGCAATGAAAGCAGTCCTCAGAGGAAAATTTATTGCATTGAGTTCCCACATCAGGAAGACAGAACGAACACAAATAAACAACCTGATGCTACAACTCAAACACCTAGGAAAAGAAGAGAAAGCCAAGCCCAAAGCCAAAAGAAGGGAGGAAATTATAAAGATTACAGCATAAATTAATGCAATAGAGTCTAAGAAAACAGTACAAAGAATCAATGAATCAAAGAGTTGGTTCTTTGAAAGAATAAATAAAATTGATAAGCCCTTGGCCAACCTTATTAAAAAAAGGAAAGAAAAAACTCAAATTCATGCAATAAGAAATGAAAAAGGTGAAATTACTACAGACTTTGTGGAAATAGAGAAGATCATCAACACCTATTTCAAAAACCTCTATTCTCATAGGTTCGATAACACTGAAAAAATAGACAGAATCCTCGGTACTTATGAACTACTAAAGCTGGATCAGGAAGATGTAAAACTGCTGAATAACCCAATTTCTATTACTGAAATTGAAAATATAATTAAGTCCTTGCCAAAAAGAAGAGTCCAGGCCCAGATGGATTCACTGCAGAGTTCTACAAGAAATACAAAGAAGACTTAAACCCAACACTCCTCAAATTTTCAATGAAATTGAAAGGGAAGCAATTCTACCTAAGCCATTCCTGGAAGCAAATATTGCTCTAGTACCAAAACCTGAGAAAGACTCAACTAAAAAAGAGAGCTACAGGCCAATCTCCCTAATGAGTATAGATACAAAAATTCTCAATAAAATATTAACAAACAGGATGCAGCAAATCATCAAAAAGATTATACACTATGACCAAGTGGAATTCATACCAAGAATGCAGACATGGCTCAACATATGTAAATCAATAAATGTAATCCAACATATCAATAGAACCAAAAGTAAGAACCACATGATCATCTCTATAGATGCAAAAAAGCTTTTGATAAGGTCCAACACTCATTCATGATAAGAAACTTGCAGAGAATTGGAATAGATGGTATTTACTTCAATATGATAAAGGTCATCTATGACAAACCAACAGCGAGCAATATATTAAATGGCCAAAAAATGAAAGCCTTTTCCTTAAAATCAGGCACAAGACAAGGATGTCACCAATCACCACTCCTATTCAATATAGTACTGGAAATACTAGCCAGAGAAATTAGAAAAGAGAGAGAAATAAAAGGGGTAAAGATTGCAAAAGAGGAAGTTAAATTATCATTATTTGCAGATGGCATGATACTTTACATAGAACACCTCCAAAACTCCATTGAAAAACTCCTAGATATAATAAATAAATTCAGCAATGTAGCTGGATACAAAGTCAATACTCAAAAATCAATAGCTTTCCTATACACTAACAACAAAAATACTGAGAGAGAAGTAAGAGAAGCCACACCGTTCACACTAGCATCCAAAACAATGAAATACTTCAGAATTAATCTCATGAATGATGTAAAACAGCTATACAAGGAAAATTATAATACCTGAAAAAGGAAATTGAAGAGGACCTCAGTAAATGGAAAGACATCCCCTGTTCATGGATAGGAAGAACAAACACTGTGGAAATGGACATTCTCCCAAAATTACTAAACACATTCAATGCAACCCCAATCAAATACCATGAACATACCTCATAGTTCTAGAGAGATCACCCCTAAAATTCATGTGGAACCAGAATAGACCTAGAATAGCAAAGGCAAGGCAGGAGGCATCACAATCCCTGATTTGAAATTATACTAAAAGATACTGTAATAAAATCATCATGGTACTGGAATAAAAACAGACCTGAAGATCAATGGAATAGATTGGAAGATACAACCACAACCACAAAACCACTCAATCACCTTATCTTTGATAAAGGGGCCAAACATGTTCTCTGGAAGAATGGCAGTCTCTTCGAAAAATGGTGCTGGAAAAATTGGCTATCCATATGCAGAAGACTAAAACTAGACCCATGCCTAGCACCATGTACTAAACTAAAATATAAATTGATTAAAGATCTTAATCTAAAAACAGAAACACTAAATCTGTTGGAATACAAAGTAGATAAAAACCTGGAAGATATAGGGCTAGGTAGAGAATTCATGAACAAGAATCAAACTGCACGAGGTATACTTCCCAGAATCAATATCTGGGACCATATCTTATTAAAGAGTTTCTGCCTGTCTGAAGATATTTCCAGCAGAGTGAAAAGAAAACCCACAAATTGAGAAAAAATCTTAATGGACTGTCCCTCAGACAAAGCACTTCTGTGTAGAACTTATAAAGAATTAAAAAAAATCAGACCCGTGAAATTCAAAGACAAATCCAAAAATAGGCAGCTGAAATGAATACACAGTTCTCAGATGAAGAAATATTAATGGCAGGAAAATACATGAAAAAATGTTCATCATCATTAGTCAAAGGGAAATGCAAATTAAACTACACTGAGATTCCATCTCATCCCAGAAAGAATGGCCTGGTTAGAAAATATTACCAACATCAAGTGCTGGAGAGTCTGTGGGGAAAAAGGAACCCTTCTGCACTGTTGGTGGGATTGTAGACTGTTGCAGCCACTGTAGAGGTCAGTCTGGAGATTCCTCAAAAAGCTGGGATTGGAGGTCCCATTTGACCCAGCTATTCCACTTCTAGGCATATTCCCAGAGGAACTGAAAACATCATACCACAGTGATATATGTGCACCCATGTTTATAGTAGCACAATTTGTAATAGCCAGATCCTGGAAACAACCTAAGTGTCCATCAACTGAAGAATGGATAAAAAAGTTGCGGCATTTTTGTACAATGGAGTACTGATCAGCTATAAATAATGATCACATTGAGATATTTATAAATAAATGGACATGACTTGAGACCATACTCAGAAATAAACCAAACTCACATGTGTAAATACTGTATAGTCTCCCTAGTATGAGAGTTGATAAGAGTATATAAGATTTTATAGTAATCATGATTCCCCATTTCATTGCTTTGAAGCCTTTCAATGTTTTCATTCATCAGTTGGAATGGTTTTAATCTGTTTTTTTGACTTTATTATGTGTGATGGTATGAATATCTGTTTTGAAGAAAACAAAACATTATGGCAGCCATTGCTGATTTAATATCGTCTTTCATAGAAGTCCTATCATGCTTCTACTCTGCTAATACCATCGGTTCTATCATGTTGTGTCTTATTGGCATTTTAACATATGTGATAGTATAAACAAATATTTTTATTCAAAATGAGATATTATAGAAGCCATTGAACATAGTTATTCGGTTCAGAATGCATTGTAATTCTTTCATTCTTTGAATGGCTGTATACTATTTTTTTATGTTTGATATTATTGTATCTGAAACTATGCTCAACTATAGCAGAGAAAGAGATATTTTGACAGCTATTGTTAATGTCTGGTTGTCTTGTTGTAAAGTGTTGCGTTGCTTATGTTGTTCTGTTCTGATCTGCTTTGTTCTGCCCTCTTTTGTTTTATTCTCTTTAAAATAAAAAAGTAATAAGAACTGTAGGAATAATAAAACCCAAAATGCATAACTGCTACTGTAAAAAAGGGAGCAAAAGAAAGTGCTCTAAAGGATAAAACTGCATGTATGTTTAAGTGTGGAACATAGATGAACATACTATTGTTTTTGTTAGATTGTTGAGCAGAACTTTTAATAGTCTCACTGAATGTCTACTTTGTATGCTTTAATTTTGTGACTTGAACATCAATTTCCATGATGACAGTAGGTAACTTATCAACTAGTGATTTCTTAGTGGTTTTTTTGTTGTTGTTCTTTTCATTTTTTTCCTTTGGAATTCTGTATTGTGGCTACCCTTTTATTTGTTTTGTTTGGTTGGTTTGTTTTCTTTCTAAATAAAATTTAAAAAAAGAAAAGATGACCAGTTAAACCAAATATTTAATTTTATTTTAGTTTTCTGTATGTGAACTTTTTTGTTCACAAAGTGCTCTAGACATGCAAAACCAGCCCTTTATAAGGCTGAGGCACTCCTAGGGAGACAAGCTGCAAAGAAGAGCTGTGTCAGCTACCTGCTCACTCCCTCTGCAACTTGTGGTTAGGAGTTGAAACATCAAAAACACTTGCTGCAATCAATTCAAAACTTCTGATGATACACATACTCAGAGCTGGGTCTGCGACCAAAGAGAGCTCAAAGGATCACCTGGCAAGGGAATGGCCCTTCCCTCAAAAAAAATCCTTTCTCCAATCTTCAGTGACCCTTCAAATATGTCAATGAAGATCTGGACACCTACGGATGCATTTCCCAGACTGGTGAGTGAACCTTAAGGTACACAATTGTTTTGTTTGTGTGTCTTAAAAAACTTTATTATTGTCCTTAAATCTATTTTTAAGTACAAAAAAGATATCCTGCCAAAACATTTCTCCTCGTCCTCCTCCTCGTCATTTTCCTCCTTCTCCTCCTCCTTCTCTCCTCCTCTTCCTCAACTTCCTTCTCCTCCCAGGAAAAACAGGCCACAAAGAATGGTAGATTACAGATTTACACATATCAGAGGACTCATTGTTGAATTTTACAAGAATTAGAGTGTAGAATTAATGTCAACACTTTTAACAATTTTCTATGAATTTTAACAGAAAGAAAACTGCTAAATATTCCTTTTGATACTAATATTTCCAGAAAGCAAGAAATTGGACAAGAACTTACCATAGAAAGAATACTATAGACAAATTTCCTTTGGGAATTGACATGGAAAACTCCTCAATATGATGCTTGCAGACAGAATTTAACACATCACTAAAAAGAACACAGATCATGATTCAGTTGATTTTATCCCAGGAATGCAAGTATTGTTCAACATATATAAGAGAATAAGTGTAATATATCACAGAAACAGATGTAATAGTAAAAATATCATGATCATATAAGTATATGCAGAAAAACCACTGACAAACTCCAGAATTTAATCACTGTTAAAAAGAAAACACTGATGAAAAGAAACATAGAAAAACCTTACCTAAAACTTGTAAAAGTCATCTCTGACACTTCCATTGCCTATATATACTAAATGGGAAAAATTTAAAGGATAATTTCTAAATCAGGAATAAAGTAATGATATCCAACGTCACCATTTCTGTCCAGTATAGTATTCAAAATTTTGCAAGATCAATTAGGCACAAGAAATGAAAGCACTTTTAGTAGGAAATGAAAAGTCAAAATATCTTTCCTGGCAGATAAAATGACTCTTGAAATAGGGCACCCAAAAAACCCAAAACTGTAAACTGAAAAACAAACTCCACTAAAAGACACTTAGAACTAAAAGACACTTCAACAAAGTGACAGGATATAAAATAAACACACAAAGAAAACAGCATTCTGATACACACACACAAAATCACCAAGGAAAAATTTAAAAAGCAGTTGTATGAACACTAGTTTCACAAATATTATATAGCTTGGAATTAACGTAACTGGAGATGTGAAGAATCTTTGTAATGAAAACTATACTACCCTGAAAACAAGACTGAAGAAGACATTAGAAAATACAAAGGCATCCCCTATTCTTGCATAGGAAAACAAATAATTTAAAAATGTTCATATTACAAAAAATACTATATAGCTTTAACAAATTCTCTGCTAAAGTACCATCAATTTGTTACAGAACTAAAATGAGTAATTCCAAACAAATATACATTCTGTGTAAATATTTCTGTGAACAAGAAGAGACCCTGAAGAGCCAAAGCAGTCCTGGCTAACAAGAGCAAGGCAGGAGGCATCCCAATGCCAGGCTGAAAGCTATAGTACAAAGCTACCGAATTGATACAGCATGGTACTGGTACAAAAATACATATTACCAAATGGAATAGAGTAGAGGATGCAGACAAACACACAGGCCAATAGTATGTGCCAGACAGAATGAAGGTCACTTAACCAATATTTCTGGAAAAACTAGTTATAGGCAGGGGGTAAATTTTAATCCATAGCTTTCATAATGCACTGAAACAAAATAAAGTGAATCAAAATCCCCTATATATAGAAATACCAATGCTGATCTGCTGAAAGAAAACAGGCAAAACTCTTCATAGATACACATAAGCTACAAATTCCTGAACAAACCCCTATTTACACAAGAAATAATATCACAATCAACAAATAATACTATTTTAAATTTAAAATCTCTGCATAGCAAGGGAAAAACTGACAGAATGAAAAGACAAGAAAAGAATGGGAAAAACTGTGCCAGCCACTCTCCAGGCAGAGGAGTAGTATTGAGAATGCATAGAGAACTAAAACACCTGACCATTAAAAGTAAAAGATCCAATTAAAAATATACAGTTGAAATGAATAGATACTTCTCAAAAATACAGATTTAGAACCAGTACATGAAAAAATGTTCAGCATCTTTGGCCATTAAAGAAATGCAAATCAAAACAATACTGAGAGTCTATCTTACTCCAGTAGGAATGTCCATTATCTGGAACTAAAGAAACAAATTTTCAGGAGGTTGTGGAGGATAAAAGGATTGTAATGGTTAATAGAGTGTGTCAATTTGAAAATTTTAAACATTGATCTAAGAGACTCAGCAGCAGTCAGGCTCCTCCTTTTGTAAACTCCCTCATTCTGTGCAGAAAGAGCAGTGAGATGATGAGTGCTGTATGATATTTGGTGGGGTGGGTAACCTACAGACAGTGTAAGGGAGGAAAAGAGACTGGCTCTCTTTTTTGCTCTTGCTGTTTTTTCTATCATTTGCCACCTTGAAATGGTGCCACCTGTCACGGCACCTTGCTTTAAATCTAACTGAATTCAGACTGAAACGTCCATGAACTCCTGTTAAATAAACACTTTTTCCATAATTTGAGTTGTTGTCTATTTTGTTGCAGCAACAATGAAGAGTAAATCTCACAAACACCAACAGTAAAAGACCCAATTAAAAATAGGCAATTGACATGAATATATATCTCATAAAACCACAATTTTTTAAAATTTTTTATTTGAAAGAGAATAAAACAAAACAGGCCAGTACAGCGGACATGAGAACAGGACAACATAGGCAACACAGTACTTTACATTAAGACAACTGGACATCAACAGTAGCTAACACCATACCACTTACTCTACTATAGTTGAGCATAGTTTCAAATACAATAATAACAAACATAACACAATAATATAAAGCCTTGCATAGAGTGAAAGAATTACAGGGATTTCTGAACCGAATAACAGAAAATGATCAATGGGTACTATAATATCTCATTTTTGCTAAAAATATTGTTTAAACTATCACACATATTCAAATCACAATAAGACACAATGTGATAGATAGAACCAATGGTAGTAGAACCAAAGAAGCATGGTAGCACTTCTAAGAGGGATGATATTAAATTAGCAATAGCTGTCATAATGCTTTGATTTCTTCAAAACAGCTGTTCATATCCTCACGCATGATATAGTCAAACAAAACAGAATAAAACCATTCCAACTGATGATGGAAAACATTGAAAGGCTTCAAAGCTATGAGATGGGGACTCATGCTTACCATAATGTCTTATATACTCTTATCAACTCTCATACTAGGGAGACTATATGGTATTTACCCTTGTGAGTTTGGTTTATTTCGCTTAAGAGAATGGTCTCAAGTCGTGACCATTTATTTATAAATACCTTGATGTGATCATTCTTTATAGCTGAGTAGTACTCCATTGTATAAAAATGCCACAACTTTTTTATACATTCGTCAGTTGATGGACACTTAGGTTGTTTCCAGGATCTGGCTATTACAAATTATGCTGCTATAAACATGGGTGCACATATATCACTGTGGTATGATGTTTTCAGTTCTTCTGGGAATATGCCCAGAAGCGGAATACCTGGGTCAAATGGGACTTACAAACACAGCTTTTTGAGGAATCTCCAGACTGACCTCCACAGTGGCTACACCAGTCTACACTCCCACCAACAGTGTAGAAGAGTTCCTTTTTCCCCACAGCCTCTCCAACACTTGTGGTTGGTAGTGTTTTCTATCTTGGCCATTCTTTCTGTTGTGAGATGGAATCTCAGTGTGGTTTTAACTTGCATTTCTCTCATGACTAATGATGATGAACATTTTTTCATGTATTTATTTGCCATTCGTATTTCTTCATCTGAGAACTGTGTATTCATTTCAGATGCCCATTTTTGGATTGGGTCTTTGAATTTCGAGGGTCTGATTTTTTTTTAATTCGTTATAACTTCTAGACAGAAGTCCTTTGTCTGAGGAGCTGTCCATGTAGATTTTTTCCCAATTTGTGGGTTTTCTTTTCACTCTGCTGGAAACCTCATTTGACATGCAAAAACACTTTAATAAGATGTGGTCCCAGTTACTGATTCTGGGAAGTATTTCCCATATACTTTGGTTCTTGTTCATCAATTCTCTTCCTATCCCTATATCTTTGAGGTTTTTACCTACTTTGTCTTCCACCAGTTTTAGTGTTTCTGTTTAATATTTAGATCTTTGATCCATTTAGATTTTAGTTTAGTGTATGGTGATAGACATGGGTCTAGATTTAGTCTTCTGCATATGGACAGCCAATTTTTCCAGCACCATTTGTTAAAGAGACTGTCATTCTTCCCCGAGCATGTTTGGCCCCTTTATCAAAGATAAGGTGGTTGAGTAAGTTTGCAGTTATTGTTGAACCTTCCAATATATTCCACTGATCCTCAGGTCTGTTTCTATTCCAGTACCATACTGGATTTATTACTGTTGCTTTGTAGTATAATTTCAAGTCGGGGATTGTGATGCCTCCTGCCGTCCCTTTGTTGCTTAGAATTGCCTTTGCATTTCTAGGTCTCTTCTGGTTCCAGATGAATTTTAGGAGTGATTTCTCTAGATCTATGAGGTATGTTAGTGGTATTTTGTTTGGGATTGCATTGAATCTGTACAATAATTTTGGGAGAATGGCCATTTTCACAATGTTTGTTCTTTCTATCCATGAACAGGGGTATCTTTCCATTTTCAGAGGTCCTCTTCAATTTCCTTTTTCAATTATAATTATAATTGAAATTATATTGAATTGTATTATAATTATATTATAATATAATTTAATTATATTAAATTGAATTGTATTATAATTTTCATTTTATAGATATTTTGCTTCTTTCGTGAGATTAATTCCTAAGTATTTCATTTTTTTGGATGCTAGTGTAAAGAATGTAGTTTCTCTTATTGCACTCTTAGTACTGTTGTTGTTAGTGTACTGAAATGCTACTGATTTTTGTGTATTGACAGTGTGTCTGGATACCTTGCTGAATTGGTTAATTATATCTAGGAGTCTATCAATAGTGTTTTGGGTGTCTTCTATGTAAAGTATCATGTCATCTGCAAGTAATGATAATTTAACTTCCTCTTTTCCTATCTTTACTCCATTTATTTCTCTTTCCTGTCTTATTGCTCTGGATAGTATTTCCAGTACTATATTGAATAGGAGTGGTGATATGAGACATCCTTGTCTTGTGCCTGATTTTAAGGTAAAGGCTTTCAGTTTTTGACCATTTAATATGATGCTGGCTGTTGGTTTGTCATAGATGGCATTTATCATATTGTGATAAAGAAATTTTATTCTAATTCACTGTAAGTTTCTTATCATGAATGAGTGTTGGACGTTATCAAAAGTTTTTCCTGCATCTATAGAGACGATCATGTGGTTCTTCCTTTTGGCTTCATTGATATGGTGGATTGCATTTATTGCTTTGTGTATGATGAACCATCCCTGCATTCCTGGGATGAATCCTACTTAGTCAGGGTGTATATTTGCTGCATCCTGTTTGCCAATATTTTATTGAGAATTATTTTTGATTCTATGTTCATCAGTGAGATTGGCCTATCGTTATCTTTTTTAGTTGAGACTTTCTCTGGTTTTGGTACTAGTGTGATATTTGCTTCCAGGAATGATTTAGGAAGAATTGCTTCCCTTTCAATTTTATTGAAGATTTTCAGGAGTGTTGGGGTTAAGTCTTCTTTGTATTTCTTGTAGAATTCTGCAGTGAATCCATCTGGGCCTGGACTCTTCTTTGTAGGCAAGGAATTAATTACATTTTCAATTTCAGTAATAGAAATTGGGTTATTCAGCAGTTTTACATCTTCCTGATCCAGCTTTGGTAGTTCATATGTATCTAGGAATTTGTCTATTTCTTCAGTATTATCGAACCTATGAGAGTAGAGGTTTTCAAAGTAGGTGTTGATGATCTTCTGTATTTCCACTGAGTCTGTAGTAATTTCACCTT
>PVJX010028048.1:0-24282 GCA_004027295.1 Dolichotis patagonum
TTTCCAGAAAGAATGTGAACTAAAAATCATGATGAGAGAACTGTGGGTGTAGCTCAGGGGTAGAGTGGTTGAACAGCATACACAAGTCCTGTGTCTGATTCCCAGTAATGCAGAAAACAACTTCAGCACAAGATACTTCTGCATATCTATTAGAATGGCTTGGTTACTTTTCTCTCATTGCTGGGACAAAATACCTGACACCCAAAACAAAAGAAGGAAAGGTTTGTTTAGCTCACAGTCTGTGGAGGTTTCAGCACATAATCAGCTGACTCCAAGGCAGGGTGACCTGGTAGCAGGGCAACCATTTATGCTGGCTGGAAGATAGCAAAGGCAATGAGAAAGAAAGAGAGAGAGAAAGAGAGAGAGAGAGAGGAGAGAGAGAAGACTCTTTCTGTCCCTTATTTGTATGTAGGCCACACCTGCCCTAGGGTGGGTGTAACATTCAGACCCATAATCCTAGCATTGGACCATGAATTAATCACAAATTCTAGAAGCCTGCTCCCATGACTGTGTGAGGCTTTGGAAAAACTTCTAAACACAAACCATAACAGATGCTAATTTCAGTGGAATATATAACAGGAAGGCAGTACTAGCAACTTAAAGTCCAACTGTGGTGGAATTCTTCATAAAAGTTGCAGTGTGCATCTTTAATGATGTGTTAGTTATGATATTTCATCTTCCCAGGAGGTTCGTTCTAATCATTCCCATTTGTGACTGATGAAAGAATACAGAGAATTGGGTAGCTGGCCCCGAATCACACAGCTGGCAGAGCCACAGTTCTTGTCAGCAGCTCAGCTCTGGAGGTCTTTGCTTTATTCTCTATGCTAGGCCACTTCCAATTTGTCCCAGGGCTACCTGGTAACCAACGTGAAAATAGAAAATGGAAACCAGTATCAAAAAACAAAGCGAAATCACAAAAACCAATGGGAGAAGAAAATAGACATTGATTTGAAGTTGACTTTTCTTTAGCTCTGGAAAATGTCTTTGGTTGTTTCTCTCCTTGCCTTGTCTTTGGAAAAGAACTAAACAGGGGTTCTGGGGATTAAATCTAGGGCTTTTGCACCAAACTATGTCCCCAACCCTTTTTATTTTTATTTTTGAGGCAAAATCTCCATAAATCTCTAAATTGCCTAGGCTGGGCTTAAACTTGTTTCTCCTACTTCATCCTCACGAAGTGCTAGTATTACCAATATATATCACCATATCCTTCTTCTCTCTCTTTCTCTCTCTCTCTGTTTTGTTTTGTTTTGTTTCTGTTTTTGGTGCTAAGGATGGAACCCAGAGCCTTATTCATGCTAGGCAAGTACTCTGCCACTGAGCTACCCCCCAGCTCTGGTTGTATCTTTGACAATCATCCCCTCTGTGTTTATTTGGCATCTTATTTGACTTTCTTCTTGGTTGGTTTCGACTTCCTGGTTCCATGCTTGCTTCTATTTTTTATTTGTTTGTCTTTTTAATTTTACACTTTGAAAGGTTTCCTAGGCTCCTCACTCTTAACTCTTCTATCAAACTCTTTATTTCAGTAATCACAGTTTTAGTATCTAACACAAATGCCTTATACCTGGATTATGTTTTTGAACAGTTTTCTTTTCTTAACCCATGGGTTAAATAGCGTTTCAAGCTCACTGGGCCTATAGATTACATTTTAAAAACCATCAAACTTATATATACATGTTCATTTTTTTCTTTAACTTCTCTTTCAAATTGCTTTTTGGTATAAGACAGCTGATAGTTTTGAGCGCTTAGGATATTTAGGAGCATGGAAAGGGAAGCCTGGTAAAGATTTCTCTATCCCTGGATATGAGTCCCTGAGCTGACCATGCACAGTGATGTGAACAGGTGAGCAGCAGGCGAGGAGCAGGTGTGCAATGATGAGGAGCAGGTCAGCAGCAAGTGAAGGGCAGGTGAGCATTGGGTAAGCAGCAGGAGAGGCCAAGTGGGTAGCAGATGAACAGCAGATGAGAAACAGATGAGAATCCAGAGCAGTTGGTGAGCAGGTAAACAGCTGGCTTCCATTCTGAAGCCTCCCCAACCCTGAAGGCAGACTCGTGAACACATGCAGGACTTCTCTTAGCTTGTATCAGAGGTTTTCCTCTTCCTGATCTTCATCATCACCTCCTCCCCCCCCCCATTTTCTTCTCCTTCTTTGAGTGATGTGTCCTTTGCTAGGGTAAGGGGTAAATGCCTGCCTGCTTACATAGTGTTCTGTTGCTGGTCCTCTGCCTCCCTCTCTAGTCTTCAGCCAGCTGCTTATTTCTGCCATGATCCCAGAGGCTCTGTGCTTTCAGATTCTCGGTGCTTCCTCGTGGCTGCGGATTCCTCTTTCAGCTCCACATCCCTAGTGCTTCTGTTTTTATTTCCTGTCTTCTGTACATTTATTACAGCTGATTTTCTCCTGGTGAATATCCTCCTATTCTTTTGGTTATTACAAGTTTGTGCATTCAGTGCTTGGTGTTCATTTTGGAGGTGGGAAATCTAATATGAGGTCTTAATTTATTACCTTGAAACCAGGTCCTTTAATGTGCTTGAGAGAAATTCCTTAAATTCCATACATGTCTGGCTTAAGCCCAGTTTAAAAAATAAATACACAATTTGTACAGACACAGTGAATCATAGAGGACAGACCAATGATACCTGTTTGAATCATAATGTGGAGATAGGTGTGACTATGCAAATTTTGAAAGAATAATGAACCACCAGCCTGGCAGGATTCAAGAGTTCCAGGAAATAAAGCTAGAGAAAGAATCTGGATCTAGGACTTTTAGTTACAGGAAAGAAAATTTGGCTCAGGGATTTTGGGTAAAGCAAAGAAGCAATGAAATCAATATTTTAGAAAGATTCATTTGCAGGACAGGAAAAGACACTTCAATGGGTAGACAGACTAGTGACAGAGGGCCAGCTAAGAAACTGTAACCATCCACTTGTGAAATGAGGGATGATGGCAACTGAGTTAGGCACTTTTCTGTTGCTGGGACAAAATATCTGATATCTGTGACTTAAAGGAGGCAAAGTTTATTTTGGTTGATGGGTGTTAGAGGATTCAGTTTATGGTCAGCTCGCTCCAATGCAGAAACAAGATGGCAGAGGGACATGGCAGTGGAAAGCAGTTCAATCAACGGTTCTCAAACAGAGAAAGGACGAGCTAGGGGCAATATATACTTCTGGGTCACACTCCAGGTGACCACCTCCAGCCAGGTCCCACTTTCTAACAACATAGCTACTAAAGTCATCAATGAATGAATTTACTGATGAGTATAATGGCCACTTGATCCAACCAAACACATGAGACTTCTGGAGGACATTTTAGGTCTATACCATATCAGCAACAGCAGTAGAAAAGTAAGAAGAGATGTAGCTAGGTTAGACATAAGTATCTATAGTATTTACTACTGATTGGATATGAAGGTTTGGCACTGATGAAGTTGGAAAATTTATAGGCTCCCATTCTACTTCCATCTCTTTTCTCTGCAAGTAAGAAGTAGAAACCTTGGTTTTCAGCCTATATATTTATAGGCAGTGGAAATGGTGGTATTGATGATGGTTGAGACAGCAATGGTGATGGTTATGGTGGCAGAAACAAGGACGATGATGTTGGTGGTACTAATGGCAAGACTAGTAATAATTATGATGGAAACAGAGTGACACTGCACAGGTGATCCTGATGATGGTAATGATATGGTAAAGATGCTTGATTCATGATGGCCATGATGGCAGTGGTGAAAGGTGTGATAATTAGGGAGAAGTAGTGATAGCAGTATGGAGGTAGGGGTGGTGATGGTGATGGAGGAAGTGGTGGTGGTAAAGAAGGTAATGGTAATGATGGAGGTGGTAATGATGTTAGAAAAGGGGTTAGTGGTAGTGGAGGAGGAGGTGTGGTGGTGATGATAAAGGAGGTGGTGCTAGTAATAGAAGTGGTGGTGGTAATGATAGATGTATTGGTTGCAGGGTAAAAGTGATGCAGGTGTTGGTAGTGGTGTAGTGATCGAGGAACTGGTAGTGGTACAGGTGATGATGGTAGTAGAGGAGGTGATGGTAATGATGGAGATGGAGGTGGTAATAGTCATCATGGATGTGCTGATGGTGACAGATGATGATAGACATGGTTGTGATAAGTGATCATAATGGCAGTAGAGATGGTGATGATAATAGTTATGGTAGGAGTGATGATGAATACATGGATGGTTTTAGAGGTGGAGGGAGTGGTAGCATTGGTAGCATGTTGGTGGTGATGGTAAGAGTGGCAGGCAATTGTGGAAGAGACAATGGCAGTAGGGAAGTAGTGAGAGGATAATGGTGATTTCTTAGTGATAATGATGACTGTAGGTCATGGTGCAGATGCTTGTAGGAGAAAGTTGTGGTGGAGTGATCATGGTGGTAGTGATGACAATAGAGATTGGTAGAGGCTGGTGGTGAAGGCAGATGCATTTTGGCTATGCAATTGGATAGCCAAATTGAATGCTCTAAGTGTTGAGCATCTTTTTCTTTACACAGAGTGGTATTTTCAATTTACATACTTAATCTGTTTTATGATTTGGAGGAAGATGGCTGCATTGGTGTTTGTGTGGGGAAGATGGCCACAGTTATTTGTCACCAACGTGGCAATGGAAGTGAAGTTTTGTCAAATATTTTCGCTGGCAAGCTAAATTGTTTGCAAACAGATGCATCTGTGAACTGAAGCATTACTAATGGCTTTAGGGGGGAAAGGAGCAGTCTTGGTTCTCCACAGAACTATGTGACCTCGATTTACTCCTTCAGAAATTTGGTTAGACAAGAATGGACAATGTGTCTTGGGGGAGCCTGTCCTTAAGCTAAGCTTTTCAATCTCTAAAATTTAAATAAGAGATTTAGAAATTCCAGTTTTAAGAGGGTTGAATTTAAAAGACTTGTGGAGTCAGAGCCTGAATCATTACCATGGCAATGAAATGTTGATCAGACTTGAGGTTAAGACAGAACTCACAGGTGAAGGATAAGTAGAAAAGGTCAGGGTGCCCAGAGAGGAAGGAAATGAAACAGGTGGGCAGACAGAAGTAGAAACGACAAAAAGGTGTAGCCTGATATAGCCCAGGCTTCATTGGTTCCCAAAGATTCATAAGCATTTGTTTTGCTTTGGATGCCCACAAGATTGTCAGTTGCATTCTTTTCATGAACTTCTTTTATATTTTCAACTAATTTCTCTGTGTATATGTATTTCTGTTCCTTGCAATAAAATATTAAGGACAGATGTACATAAAATAAGTTGTCTTATTTTCCATGCTATTTGCAAACTTGAGTCATCAGAGTCCTGATCCATGATTAGATGGTTTTGTGTTTGGGAGACTCAGTCCTCTTCCATGGAGCTTGTATTGGTCAGCTCACACATCTAAGATTTTTTTAAAATTTAATATCAAGTCCATTTCACACAGGCTCCATGCTTTTCTTAATATAATCTGGTATTTAGTAGTTCCTGCCTATTTCAAAATCAGATGCCCCAAAGATTCTACATCCTACTTCTCCAGCTGTAGGAATGTCGCTCTATCCTGTCTGCTACACCCTCTCATCCTCTCACTGTCTTCCTGCTTCTCTGATTTGCATCCTTTCATACACCATGACCCTCCTTCTCTGCTTGTCCTCCACAGATGCCTGACTCAGACTCCCTCTGACTTGGCTTTGGTGCTCTCAGAAGATCCTGACTCTGGTCTCTCTCAAGTGCAGTGGAGCACAGCCCACTGACAAGCTGGACTTTTCCTGATGCTGCATGGTTTCTGCTAGGCTGGCAGAACAGAAGGGAGGGTGACAGAGAACCTTTACTGTGTTCCTTTCATGGACTGGCTCTTCTGCATCTGGGGCTATCAGCATTATTGCTCTTGTTTTATGGACAATATACTTGATACTCAGCTTAAAATGACTTGCCCAAGTTTCTGTAGCGGGCCAGTGGCTGAGCTGAGGTGTGAATTCAAGCATGCCTGGACTTTGAGAGCCATTTTTGGTTTAAAACTGCAGAAAATTGCCAAAGGATAAAATCCAACCAACATTTGTTGAGTTCTATGGCAGTGACTTTAAAGGATCACCCAATGCCCATTTCCTTTCTATTTTTAGTAGCAAACCTTGATTTGTTTTAGTAGGGGAATGCATTCCCCTAAAACATTCCACATCCCAGGCTTTCTGCAGTAAAGCTCTGCCATGCTGGAAGGATGAAGGACAAAGTTTTGTGGGGCTTCTAGCAAGGCTGAGGCTGTAAGCAAGTTAAGCCAGGAGATTCTCTCTTCTCTTCTTTTTGCTGCTCAGATCACAAATAAAGCTCTAGTAAGTAGCCTGCCTATGAGGGTGTCCTAGAGATCGAATCCATATTCTGTAATATAGACATTGGGTCCTTGAAGGTTGTATTATCCATATCAGTTCTGGACTCCTGCCTCTGGACTTTTCTACTAAACACATATTTGCTTAACCACTTCTATATACAATAGTGTTCTTAGGGTTTGAGGTGCTGGGACTCCTTTTAGAGATTCTAAGTCCTTGCTGTCCTGAATAAAGAATTGGTCAAGACAACTGAAAATGGTCATAAAGTTTTACATTTATTAAAGATGAAGAAAGAAATATGTTTACAAAGTGAGAGTGGACCATTGAGGAGTGAGGGCCCAGGGCTGTAGAACTTAATGGCTGCTGTCTTTTGTATCCCCTCACTCCTCAGGCTGAGGTCAGATTTAGTCCATCCTAACAAAACTCTGCTTGATTGCTTGCAAGAAGAACTGAAGGTAGCACTTTCTGGCTGGTCCCAGGGGCCGGGCTTGGAACTGTTTTTCTGCATGTCCTGGATCTCTGTAATTGACAGGTCATACCCACTTGTCCAGCCTCTTTGCTGTACCCTAATCTCCGGGCTCAACAGGATTTAAGCACCTCCTCTATGTGAGATGCTCCGGCATTTGATATTTAGTTGACGAGGAGTCTAAGTTTCAGAAAGCTCAAGTAGTTAACTTAAAATCATTTAACACATAATGCTCATTATGAGTAAAAAATCTAAATTCCTAGACATAGGTCATTAATTATCCATGATCTAACTATGCCTTATGTTGGGTTTCATGCCTTTGAAAGTGCTCTTCCTTTAGCCTAGAATTGTCTGCCCCTACTTTTCCTCTGGGAAACTCCTGCTTATCCTTCAGGACCCAGATCAAGTGCTGCCTCTCTCTTTGCAGATTCCTGAACAGCTGTCTCAAGACCCAACCTTCTTCTGAGCTCCAATTGTTCACCCTCTGCTTTATGAAGATGCAGTGTTGCATCGTAATGGTTCACATGCCCATCTCCCCTCTACAGTGTTGTTTTCTGAAGGGGCAAAATCTTTGCCTGCCATGTAAACAAGCAAGCAAGCAAGCAAGCAAGCATTGCCTGAATTATTTAAAAAAAAAAAAAGGTAGGCAATCAAGCTGAATAATACCTTTTAGCAAATGAAGGAAACTGGCAATCAAGTTGAACAATACCCTTAGTAAACAGCAGGGACTAACTGTATTAAGGCTTATCTTCTTGTCTGCCTCCTCAGCCACACGGGACATGTATGAAGACTGTGTCACCAGGGGGCTACTTAACCAGGCAGCCCTAAGAACTCAGGTTTCCACAGCGATCCTGATCCTTTGGTTCACTCTTAACTCTCACACACAGCCTGGGCTTCTAAAGAGCACGGTGGTGGTGGCATATTTCCAATTCAGCATCTGGTTTTGTTGTGGAATGTGACTGAAAGGACCATAAAGGTAGATTTGATTCTTGCTTTAATTCTTTCAAGAAATTGAATCAACTCTGACACAGCATCCTTTTTTCCAGATTTTGAAAACTTTAAATCCATTTCAAACTAGATTGTGATTGACAAACCCATGGGAACGTTAGGGAACAGTTAAATACTAATTAGTCAAACCCCTGCTAATCTGTCAGCTGTCAGAGGCAGAGATAGAGACAAAAACTTCCATTAACCTTGGGTTCTCCCGAGAGGAGGAGAGGTCAGAGGGGAGTGTTCAGTCAGCTGTGAGATTAGGTGAACCAAGTCTCAAGCAATCATCATAAAAAAGAATCCAAATGTCCCTTTATTCATTCAAAAAGACATTACACTGACACAAAAACTTCCTTTTGTCATTTTTCTTTCCTCAAATTTCCCATCATTTAAGTGGTTCTCCTTATTTTCAGGATAAAGTTCAAATTCTTTCCTCTAACTTTCTATCTCCAGTAAAACTTCTGGTTGTGTCTGGCGGTTTCTCTTCCCTTGGAAGCCAAATGTGTCCTCAGGTCGGGAGTCTCAGGCTGAAACCACCTCCAATTTATTCGTCTGTCCCCATCTGAGTTACCTACTCAGATTCAGTTGGGGTCTACCTCTTCATAATTGTATCAGTCAGTGTTTTACTAGAAAAACAAATGAAACAGAAGATACACAAATGTATAAGAAATTACAAGATTGGCTTACAATGGTCACATACAGAATTGGATGAGGAAGCCTGCAGAGTGTGTCTGCACACTGGAGACCGAAGGTGTCATTCCAAACTCTGGAACTCACTGTAGTGTCCTGTGCAAGTCTCAATCAAGAAGCTGATAGGCTTGGAAAGGAAGACTGAAAAGTCTATGATGGAAGCCAGAGAATCTACCCCGAAAGGCTGAAGGAGCTGCAGTGGAAGTGGGAGAGTCTACTCTGCAAGCCAGGAGACGACGTCCAAACTGAAGACAAAGACTGGAACTCCTTAGAGTAGATCTGTCCTTCTTCATTTCCCCTTTATTCCATTCAGAGGATGAGCTGCTCTAGGGTGCATTGTCTACAACCCAGGGTGTAGAATTCCTGAGCTGATTTAGTTAAGCTTCTAAACTTCTCAAGTTGATGCAATCAATCAACCATTACAGTAATCCATCCACCCAAGAGTAGTGGATAAAACAACTTCCCTTATAATCACTTCCCATCTCCACAGATTCAAAAAGCAGCTGTGGGAAAAGATAAACGCACTGAGACCAATGTAGGTTTCAATGTCAGGTTCTAGGTCACACAGGTGCCAGGAGGACGGGAGGGCTGGCACCCAGAGCCCCACCTTGTGCCTCCTTGTTGTCCCTTGAGCAGTCTTCCCAAGTGTCAGCCTCAGCCAGCCCCTAGGGAGGTCTTCCCTTCCTCAACCTGTGGACAAATGAGAAAAATGCAAATTTTTCACAAAGTTAAATTTAATCAATTTATTGAACTCTATTTTATTCTAAACTTAATACTCTTGTTGCTGAAATGTATTTTCTTTTCATTTCATAGCAGTGGAAATCAGTTTATAGTTGCTTTTTTTTCTGTTTATACTTATTTGTCAAAACCCAAAATTGTCAAACTAATGTACTCCTCCATTTCATTTGAAGGGTCACTACTTGATAACATACCAAAGTTTGGGAAACATCGCATGCTGTGCGTTTTCGTAAAGCCTTTCTTGATCATATGTTTTCAACTTAATCTTTATCTCTTTGCTCCTTGAAAGTAATAAATTATTGTGTAACTCACTTGACAATTAATTTAATTATGTGTCACATTAGTAAATGAGTTCTACTTCTATCATGAGAAATTTTCCCTATGGCTCTTTATTGACTGAGTGCCCCCTCCCTTCCTGGGGTCATCCCCTTCCATAGAATGAGCTTCCAATAGAACATTTAGCATTGCCCAATTCCTATCTGTTCATTGGCCATTTCCTCTTTTAGCCTATGATTTCCTAGGAGTATAAACCTGGTATTCCCAGGACCAGAGTGCCTCTTTTCATCAATATTGAGTGACCACTAAGAGTATGATACGTATCTAAAGTTGGGCTGCAGAACTACAGTTCTATCACTACTATCAATAATGCTAACACCTGATACATGTTGAACATATACTGTGTGCTTCCAATTACTCTATATACTATCTTATTCAAAGTCAATATGCATAAGCCAGATCATACAGTTTCACGTGGGAACTACATTTACATCCAAAGGGAAAATCTTTCACAAACTAGATCATACATGGTCCTGAAGATGGGTAGACCAAGGAGAATCTGAACCAACTGCATGCTGGAAATTAAAAACCATCAAGAAACCATTCTTACTTCCTTATCGTTTCTTTGACCCCACTTATCCTTTCTAAATTCTACCATTAGAACTTTATCTTTTCCAGTAGTTCATAACTTTCCTCTAAGAGTTTCATTTAATATGTGAATAATCTTAGGAAGGTAATTGTAAGGTTCAAAATGGGGCAGAGAGTGTGATGGTCAATGTGGGTGATGGTAAAGATGTTGAAAAGAGAAGATGGAAAAAGCTAGCCCCAAACTGCATATAGACAAAGACTTCAACTCTGACCCCATGAATGAATTCTCTATTACAGTCCTGCCCTTACCCCATGTCTCTTAATTTGAGAAATGTAACTCAACATTTTACCTTAGTCCAAGCCCCTTCAAGTGAGAGACCCAAACTTTAAGGATTCCCTTAGAGTCAGAGATAAATAGGTGAGTAGTAGTGGAGGTAGTGATGGGAATTCTATAACTTTCATATAATTCTCTCAAGTATGTAAAAGTCCCAAAAGTTAAAAAAACAAAACAAACAAAAAAAAACCTGAACTCGGAAAATGAAAGCAGGACTTTTTCAGTTAAGGTCTGTGGATCACTGCTGTTAAGATTAACTGGTTTGTTCATTTGGTTTGGTTTGGAGTTTTTTTGTTTTTTTTTTTTGTTTTTAATACAGATTCCTAGGTCTCAACTGCAGAACTTTTGACTTACAAAATATGATATGGGAATCCCCAGAACCTGCATTTAAAAATACTCCCAGGAAATGTACTTTAAAATCTGACAATCCCTAGCTTTAAGCTGATTCAGGTTTGTGTTCAGTAATACTTCACAAATTTGTGAGCATTTTATTATCATTCACATTTTTGAATTCTAATAATTGAATAGTCATTTCCTTGAGTTTTCCTGAAACACTCATGTCATCAGAGATAATTGTTTTTTCTGTTTTAAATTTCTCAGATTATTATTTCCTTCTCTCATTGTGCTGGCTATGCTGCAGAGCAGGGGTTTGTAAAATGTGGGCCAGCTTTTCTAGTATGACCATTAAGGGTCATTCCCCCAAGTTGAAATGGTATAGAAGTACCTACACAATTTCTCCATATTGCATTTGGGGCAGAAAGGCCTCAATGTTTACTATCTCTGTTCCCTTACTGAAGCAGTGTGACATGTCCTGCTGTAGACTCTGAGCCACATCACCCAGACCCCTTCCAAGCAAGGATACATTGTGCAGCCACAGAGAATGGTCAGCAATCTCCAGCTGATTCCTCTTCCAAGTTTGGCCTCAGTGGCAAGAAACCAGCTCCCCAGGAGAAAACTCTTCTGCACAGCCCATGATGAGAAGGAAGCAGAGAGGGTAGGAAGGCCAGGTCTTTCCACACTGTACAGTACTTGCTCCAGACCTACTAGGTTAGCTAAGGCTTTGGAGGACTGTATTACAGCTGTACTTTTTTTGTTTCTGTATTTGAACAACTCTGCTTCCCTCCCCTTCATAGACTTGAACCTTAGTAAGCAATTTGAACCTAACTGCAGAAGGGTGAATGCTGACTATGATGGTAATATGAGCACTATTATCTTGTTTCTAACTTGGAGAGACATGACTCTCAATCTTTCTTATATAAATGTTTGCTTACTGGATATGGTGGTCCATGCTTTTAATCTCATCACTCTGAGAGGCGGAGGCAGGAGGATCACAAATTCAAACACAACTCAAGCAATTTAGTGGTTTAGCAAGATCCTGTCCAAAAAAAAAAAAAAAAAAAAAAAGCCAGGATGTAACTCAGTGTAAAGTCCTAGGCTCAATTTCCAGTACTGTAGTCAATCAATTGGTCAGTCAATCAATTAGTGTTGTTATTGATTTTGAGTAGATTTATTTTATCACTTTTAGAAGTCTACTAATTTTATTAGGAATGAGTTTTCAGTTTTACCATATACATGTTCAATAGTTTCCATTTTTTCATTGAAGTCACAGATTACATTTAGAGGTATCCTAACAGTGAAATACCCTTACATTCCAGGCTGAATTTAGATAATGATACACACATTTTGTTTTTTTAATTTATTTGCACAGTACCTGCTAATACTTTAGTCTTAACATTAAAAATGTAATAATACTATACAATTAACTACTTCTTTTTCTTAAAGTTCTCTTAACTGTAACACACCACCATCACTGTCATGACAATAAGGATACAGAATAGTTATGCCAAGGTGGGGGATTAGGTCAGTGACATAAGTGCCTACCTGGCAAATGTGAGGTTGAGAGTTCGATCCCCAGTACCAAAAAAAAAAAAAATAGCTATGTCATCTCAAAACTTCCATCCCCAACGCAGTAACCATGGATTCCTCCATTCCCATAGTTTAGTCTTTTCCAGGATGATATATAAAGGCATTCATTCAGTATGGAATGTTCTGAGACTTGTTTCTTTTACCTATCATTATTCCTTTGGGTTCAAGAGCCTTTGGGAATGGCTTGTAGGAAGAATTTGGAAAAGCTCAGAGATGTCACCTGAAAGAATAGTACTGGAAGACCTTAGACTGTTCTGTACGGAAGATTCTGATCCGAGCTCATAAGACCAGAAGACTGATAGAAATCCCACCAATAAGACCAGGCTTAGGAGGTTTCCACTGGGGACTGCACTGGGTGCTGGACTCCAGATGATGTATGTTATGGCTTGGCAAAAAGTTTTTCTGTATTTTGCTTGTGTCTAGAGACTTTGCCTAAGACTAAGAATAGTGAAGCTGTGAAGAAGTCAAAGGTGCAGTAGAGACCCTAGAAGTTTGGAAAAGCCAAGACCATGGATTGTCTAAGGAAATCTGCAAGGAGGGAGCAAAGCCAGCCCAGAAAAGAAGCTGTGGTAGCTATGACGACCAGAATTACTGTGGGGATGAGTCACTCAATCCCTTTGGAGCTCACAACCAGATTGCTTCAGATGCTGGACATGGAATTATAAGACTTCCTGTTTGCCCTACTGGATTTTAGACTTAATTTTGTCCCAATCCTCTGTATCCCCATTTGTACTTTTTGGAATGGTAATGTTTATCTTGTGCCATTGAATGTTGGAAGTGTTTAACTTTTTATTTGTACAAGGGCTCACAGCTAAGAGTTTGCCTTAGATCTCAGTGGAGACTTGGGACTTGGACTTTTCAGCAAAGCTGAAACTGTTAGTGCTTTGGCAACTCCTGGAGATGGACTAAATATCTTTTGCATAAGGGATGTGCATGAGTCTTTGAGGGGGGCCAAGGACAGAATGTTATGGTTTATCACCCCCAAAGACTCATGCCATCATGAGGACAGGCTTCTAGAATTTGTCGTTAATTCAGAGTCCAGTGTTGGGATTATGGGTATGAGTGCTACACCCTCCCTAAGATGGGTGTTAACTACATACAACATAAGGGTCAGAAAGGGTCCTCTCTCCATTCTCCTCCATTTTTGCTCTTGTTGCTCTTGCTGTTTTCTGCCACCATAAATTATTGCTCCTCTTCCATGTACCACCCTGCCTTGAACCCAGCTGAGTGTGGACTGAAACCTCCACACACTGTGAGCTAAATGAACCTTTCCTCCTTTAATTTTGAGCTTCAGGTATTTTGTCTCAACAATGAGAGAAAAGTAACCAAGACAGCATCTTTGTGTATTTTTGATAATGTCTTGGGGGTAGATGGTCAGAATTGTGACTAGTGCATCACATAATATGCATACATGTAAGAATTTTGGTTATTATTATCAAAAAGTTGTATTAACATATTATTTTCCCATAGCAGTAAATAAAACTATTGATATTCTTGCAGTTGCAGCAATTTGGAGAATTACCTTTTAAAAAGACAAAAATTGGATGCTACTTTATATGAGATTTGTTTCTAGGGCAGTGGTCCCTGGGTTCCAGGAATTCAGGGCCACCTTTTTCTCTTAAGGAAGTATGTCCAAGAATACTTTCCAACAGCCAGGAGCTCAGTGACTATGTTGATAATTGACTTTTTAAATCACTCTACATGCTGCTACTTTCCTTTTTTTCTTTTTATTTTACTTTTACTTTTTTTTTCTTTTGTACCAGGAATTGAACAGAGGACCTGAGTTTTCCAGACAAGCACTTATGCCCCTGAGCTATATAGCTGGCCCTTTTACTTTCTGATAACAGTGTATTAACACTTCCCTAGGTGACTACAAGTCTTTTGTTTATTAAAAATAAGATAATGATTCATAGCTTCTTTCAAAAATCATTAATGGTGTAATATTTTACAGGGTTGTCATATTTTACTTAACCATTCTCTTGTTGACGAAAGTTTATCCAAATTTTAGCTATTATAAACAGCGCTGTAATAAAAATCTTTGTGCATAAAGATCTTCCATGGTTTATATATTATTCTGGAGTGACAAAAGTAGAATTCCTGAAATGAAGCTTAAATATTTGAAAGCTGCTGACACATGTTGTACACTGTGCAAAGGTCATTTGGAAAGCTCTTTAGAAATGTAACACAGTGTGACTTTGGGGACGGGAAGGATGTGTATTCATTGGTAGAAGAGAAGACTATTCCTAAAGGCTAGGGGGCCAGGAACTTCGTGTCCCCACATTTGCAGAGACTCCTTCCTGGGTCCCCAGTAATAGGTTCAGTTGGGGTGGGCAGAGAGAACCAGCAGATCCATCTCTGCCTGCTAGCCGCCACCATCAGAAGGCTGCTTCCTACAATCAGCCAGTGAAAACAGGGACATGCAGCCAGGTAAACCCCATGCACATGCAGGCCACCATTGGAGGCCCTTTCTTCCTTCTGGCAACCACCACCCACCAGGAGAATCACACAGTCACACCCCTGTGTGCCTGCCACCATCACAGGAGTACTGGTAAGACATACCAGTTGAGAGAAGCAACTCTACCACCACACACCCTTGGCCATCAAGGAAGCCCCAGTGTAGCTGCTCAGGTCTGGAGAAGCCCGCCCCACACTCTGTGACCTCCCTGTAAACCTGGGGTCAGAAGAACCCTGGTTCCTGTCCTATTCCCCTACACCATGAAGGGGCAGCCAACATGGGAAGTGCCTAGGACCTCATAACCAGCTTGTTGGGAGGAACCCAGGAGAATATTAAGGTGGAGCAAAAGACAGACCTCTAGCCCACAAAGAACAAGTCTGGGAGATACAGTCATGGAAGAAAATGGAGCTCACACACCTGAAATCTCCAAGAGGATAATAACTGAAGTAAAGAAACAATTTAATGAGACTGTCAAAGTAATGAAATAATGTCTTGGGTAAAAGAAGAAATGAAAAATATAAAAGAATTGCTCAACATATCTAAAGAAGACATAGATGAAAAAAAAAAGCATAGGTAACTTTGATGGAAAAGCATAGGTAACCTTGATGGAAACCTTGACTGAACAATATAAAAAGGAATTACAATGCATGGAACAGATTCAAAAAGATATTCAGGAAATTAAAATGTTGATCAAAAGCTGGCAAAACCACTTGAACGAGATGAAGATAGACTTTCAGACCTTGAAGATAGGATTGCAGCTAGCAGTCATAAAAGGAAAGATCTTTTAAAAATAACAAGGAATCAGGAAATAACAATTCAACAGCTGAAAGACAATGCAAAGAGAAATAATTTAAGAATGATAGATATCAGTGAAGAATCAGGGTCAACACAAATGGAATAAAAAGGCTATTTACAGAAGTAATAGCAGAAAACTTCACAATCATGGGAAAAAGATCTGGTATACACATAAGTGAGGCATAAACAAAGTAAATCTACACCCAGACATATAATAATCAAGATCACAGAAATTCCAACAGAAGAACAGAATATTAAAAACTGTTAGAGAAGAGAAACCGATGACCTATAAAGGAAAATCAATCAGAATCACAGCAGATTTTTCAACGCAAATCATCAAGTGAAGAAGAGTTTCAAGTGAAGTGTTTCAAATGCTGAAAGAAAATATCTTCAACCCTTATTGATCTACCCTGCAAAACTATCTTTCAAAACTGATGGAAAAATAAGATACTTCCATGATAAAGAACAACTGAAGGAATTCATAACCACAAAACCAACCCTATGGAGAGTGCTAAAGGATATTCTAGAGAGAGAGATAAAGATGACCATGGTTCCAGGCACAGCAGCAAAGGAGGATCACCAAACAAGACAGGCAACTGAATGAAGGGGAAAAGTGGAGGACCAATAGCAGGAGCATAGCTTTTCTGTGTGTGTGCTGAGGATCAAACTCACAACCTTGCACTTGCCAGACAGGCACTTATGCTACTGAGCTAAATCTGCAGCCCAAGAAACACATTTAACTCCAAAGGATATTCATAGACTGAAAATCAAAGGGGAGAAAACAATTGTTCAATGCAACAGGAGACCAGAAAAAAAGCAAAGGTAACTTGCCCATCAACCTAAGAATAGATAAGATAGCTATGGAATTTCCATACAATGGAAAACTACCCAGATGTGAAGTAGGATAATCCTGAGGCCCTTGTAAGTAAATGGATGCAACTCGAGATCATGTGCATCAGTGAAACAGTTTGTACTCGTATGAGTGAACACTAGCATAAAACACAAGAGTTAGCGGGATCCAAAATCGCAACAGATATTATAAAAGTGATAGGGCAGGAAACACCTAGGAGGAGAAGGTGGTAACCAATGTTAATTTCTTATTGTCTTGTCTTGAAGTCTTACAATGTTTTCACAATTTTGTTAAGTTTGGTTCTGTTCTGTCTTGTTTTGTTGGATTTTACTGTGCCTGATGGTATGGGCAGCTATTTTGTACATAATGGGTTGTATTGTGGTAATCAAGGTTGGTTTCCCATTATCTTGTCATGAAATCCTATAATGTTTTCATTCTTTTTAAAAAATTCATTGTATTCTGTTTTGTTTTGTTTGATTTTATTATGTGTGATGGTATGAACAGCTATTTTGAAGCAAATGAAACACTATAGTAACCATTGTTCATTTCCTGTTATCTGGGATTGAAGCCCTGTAATGCTTTCATTTTTTTTTTTGTTTTAATTGGTTTTAGTCTGTTTTCTATTATTTGATTTCATTGTGTATGAGGGTATGGACAGCTATTTTGAAGAGACATTATGGGAGCCATTGTTGATTTCTTATTGTCTTGTTTTGAAGTCCCATAATGCATTTAATCTTTTGATTAGTTTTATACTATTTTGTTTTGTTTGAATTTATTGTGTGTGAAGGTATGGACAACTATTTCGAAGAAAACAAATGACATTATGGTAGCCACTGTTGATTTCTTGTTGTCTAATTATTGTGAAGTCCTATGTTGCTTGCATTTTCCCATTCTGATTTGTTCTCTTTTATTTTGTTTTATTCTCTTTAAAATAAACAAATAGGCTCAGTTGGTCACGTGTTGTTTGATTGTTTAAGTTGCTAAATGAAGACAATTTACTCCAAATTACAAGACTGTTTATTTATGCTCCATCTCCTGTTTCATCACATTTAGACTGGTAGTTTTGAAATATTCACTGACTTTTTGGAAATGTTCCTGAGAGGAAGCTGAATATCTAATTATTTTCATAGTTATTTTCAAAGAGAATCCTTAACATGTACAATCCTCACAGCCCCACAAAACTTGCACCTGTCCCCATAGTTCCATTTAAGATGGGCAAATTGAAAAATCCCAGGATCTGTATACCAAATCATACGGTATTCATATTACCATCCAAGCAGGATAGGTGTTGAAGAAAGCCAAGTTCTCTGCCTTGGGCCAGTTCTTAGAAGAGTAAGACAAGACTTCTTAAAACCCTGTGCTGTTGAAAGCTGGCTTTGCTAGGTGGAAGGAAGAGAAGTTGAGCAGAGGCTGGGCTTTGAGAGGACAAAAGGGCTCCTCCAGGATCCTTGCTCTGGGTTCCAGAAATAGGACCTAAGTTGTTTTCATCTGAATTGTTGTGCTCACAGCCCTCAGCACCAGCCAGGATACAGGGCACCATGCCATGCCAAGGATGGGGTCCTGGGAATCCAAGTTGCCAAACAGATGGGGGGGCTTCCCCAAAGTGGCTGGGGTGCTCAAGGCTCAGGATCTGATCCACTGCAATGCTCCCACCAGCTCTATTCTTTTGGGCCTGATGAGGGAAAGGCAGTGAAGAGACAAACATAATTGTATTATCACAAGTTTATCACCATGCAAAATCTTTTGTTACCTTTTGGTCTTACAGGAAGCCAGGTACAATTGTTCAGATCTAGAATGTTGCCCAGAAGTTTCATGTATTCATGTGTGGGAAAGTGACTGGATCATGGAGGCATTGTAAGGTACCTATTAGTGGATTGTTCCATTGATGAGGCTCACACATAAGCGTGCTTTTTGGCAGCAGGGCCTGGTTGGAAGAGGTATGTAACTGGGGATGTACCTTTGGAAGGTTTACTGTATCTGCCTCTCCCTTCTCCCTTCTATCTCTATTTCCGGTTTCCCATGGGGTGAGCACCTTTTCTCCACCATACCCTTCTACCATGATGTTCCTGACTTGGAGCCAACAAACCATGGACTGAATCCCCTGAACTGTCAGCCTAATTAAACATCTCCTCCTTTAAGTTGTGGGTGTCAGTATTGTGTGCAGCAATGGGAAAGCTGCCAAATATGTAAGACATAAGGAAAAATACAGACCACGAAAGAAAAGAGGATAGTAGGGACGTCTGAGTAAAGGGGAGGGCATAAGAGGCACTTAAAGCTCTCAAAGGGTAAGCACATGTCCTTGACCTTGTGAGAACAACCTCAAGTCTTAAGGGTCCATTCTGCAGTCTTTATTTGGGATTCTTATCAGAGGGGACACAGCCCCATACTAGCTATTAGAGAGAGTGACCAAAGAGAAGATAGGGTCTGAGTTTGAGAGGTAAGCATAGCAAGGAACAGTGGGGGCAGCAGGAGGTTTGGGGAGAAGACCCCAGCATCACTGGGTGCAGTGAGGAAGTTTCCAGTGCAGGTGTGGGAATGTGGGTTGAATTTGAATTTTTTTAAACAAAAAAAGAATAAAACCAATGATATGGAATTTCAAAACAAAATAACAGTAGATTAACATTGATTAATATATTGCACATTGTTATCTTCAAAGTAGTTGTTCAAATTACCAGACATAGACATAAAAAATAAACAATCAAACAATGAAAGCACAAACTTCTTTCTGATGAACTGAGATTAGTAGTATAGTTATCTGTCTTGTATATATAAATATGTATATATTCATGTATATTCATTTATATATATTCATATATATATTTATGTATATATATTCATATACATATAATCTTTTTCCTTCTTTCTTTTCTCCTTTTGATACATTTTGATACACTAAAACCAAAACCCCAAGCCTTTTAAGTCTTAACTTTACATAGACAATAAAAATAAATAAAGAAGAAATAAGCCAAAGCTTTCCAGGGACAAATATCAAACCCCCATTGGGTACAGTTTCCCGGTGTCCTACCACATTCTCTCCAGTGCCCCAGCTCTGGACTTGAAGCACAGGCCAAATCTGCCCCAGTCCTTGGAATGTAATTGCCATTAAGGCTGAAAAACGAGGGTGATGAACAGTAGCAGCAGGTTTTTTTCAAGTTTATGTAAACATTGGCTACAGGGAGCCGACTGGACTGTGGGGATCAAAGGGTCTCTGTCACATCAGTGCTTTAAATCTCTACGAGCTCCTTGAGGATCATCAGGCCTCTGTGAACACAAGCAGCTGATAAAAAAGATCTCTCTGAGCTCATGCCTTATCTGCTCCCATAGCCACAGGCTGACCCAAATCTATTCTGGAGGGAAAGAGGCCATCCAAAGGGGCTTGGGAAGCATCTCTAGCCCCAGGATGGGGGACTAGGTGGACTTCCAGAGCAGATATCCTACACTCAGGAAAGACCCCACTGGGGGCTTCCCCCAGGGTGATCACACTTGTTTCTTATCATCCAAGCTGGCCCTACTTCATATATCTGCTCACATGAACTCCTAGGGCTACCAAGACCAGCCACATGTGGAAAGTGAAGAAGTGTGTGTGTGTGTGTGTGTGTCTAGGAACCTGTGATTTGACCACAGAGCAACAGCTGGATCCCAGAGGGTGTCCCTGGGTCTCAGCCACCATGGGAATATGCTGAAGTTCAGTGAGGACTGAAGTGAGTTGTCAATGCCCTGGGGGCCTTGTTCAGTGGCTGAGCTCCTGGCGCTGCTCTTGAGTATTAATGTTGAATCATGAAGACACACACGTAAAGGCCTTCAATCAGCCACAAGCCAGTGAAGACCAGCCATGTGGAAGGTTCAGCTGAGCAACTTTGATCAATGCTTCCAAATTTCCCTCAATGGAAGACCACTGAACACACACACACACACACACACACACACACACACACACCATGGAAACCACCCAGCCCACCCAGCACCCTACCACACCATATCTCACTGTCACTGAGATCCCTCAGTGTGTGTGGCTCCTGTGTCACCTGGCTCCGAGGAAGGTAGGTTGTGGGGAGTAGTGTGGTCTAGGTGCAAGATCTCAGGGCCTAGAGGTGGGTATTATTAGATCAAGTATTGAAATTAATCTTGAGAAAAATTCTAAGAATGAAATCAAAGGTGACAATCAGAGGTAGTGTCTCCACAATGAAGTAAGTGGTGGCTTTGATCCCAGTGCAAAAACCTGTGAAGCATTTCTCAGGACATCAGCAAAGCAGAGTACAGACGCTAGATTTGACCATGACTCTGAGGTTACAACTTGGTAGAGTTGTTGCATTTCTGTACTGTGATATCCACCTTCAATTTTGAGGTATTAAAAGTAGGATCATGTGAAGGGTCTCAACTGGGCCATGTTCTTGCCCTCTTCAAACATTGTATCAAAACCACACCAATATAAATACCCTTAAGCAAAACAACCTAGAGAAAACAGAATAAACTGCAGCACAAAATAAGGTGGGGATGGAGGGATGTTACAGAGAAGAGAGTTATCGATCCCAAGAGTTCAAAGTTGGAGAATGCAATGTGGGACTGTGGTCAGAAGATTGAGGAGGCGACACCTGCAGGGGAGCCAGCTCTGCAGCCCCACCACATCATGTATCGAAAGCCATGGTGTTTACCTCCTGGACAAAGCCTGGAGGACTCTTCCCACAGAGACCAATCCTGTGCAGGGAGGTGGTGGGGAACGTTTTCAATTTGACACCAGAGAAAAGCAGAACAAAGCTGCAGAACATTCTCATACTGTGCACTGCTCCATGTAGCATGGGAAAGGAAGGCATCTCCTTTGAGGAATGAAATCACAGAACCACACTGCCAGCAAGGTCAAGTCTTCCTTCCTAGAAATTGAGTGGATGCTCAGTACTCAAAAATGCATCATTGTGATTCACTGTATAAACAGATTAAACAAAACTACACATATGATCATATCAAGAAATGCAAACAACTACTAGATGTAATTCAACATTCATTTGTGATAAAAGAAAACCTCTTAGCAAACCTGAAATGGAAAATTTCATCAATTTGATAAAGAGCAGCTATAAAAATTCCAAAAATTCCACAGGTGAATTAATGGTGAAAACCTGAATGTTTTCTCCCAAATACTGGAGACAAAAAGACGATGGCTGTCTTGTAATGAAATGATCAGTCATGCATGGCTATAAGGGGACACAGAGGAGAGACACAGAAAAATAAAGTTTCTTCTTACAGGTCCTAGAGGTAGGAGGCAGAGCCACATGGGAGGGGTACCAGGATGGTGAAGAAGTAGAAAACAAACAGAAGGAAAGATCTGAGTCATGAGCTTTATTGAGATTTCCATGAGAAAGGGCAGACCCACTCAGGACCAGCAAATGTGAGCAGGCTTAAATTCTGGGGATAGTCCTTCATTGAAGACCCCTGATGTTGAGGTGATGAAGACAGAAAAACCATCTCCTAGGGTGTAAGGGACAGACAGACAAGACATGGCTCTGTGCCACTTAACCTGCTTGTCAAGTTATGGTCCTGGCTAGTTCCTTCACTACTACAGAATTTTGTTTGCTACCCCAGAGGAAAAAGTTTCCTCCCAACCAGAAAGGTGTTTGTTTGTGTTTTATTTTCAAGAAGTCAAAACATTATAATATACAGAAAAACTTAAAAAATATTTACAATGCATCAACTTTCACTTCTTTTATTCAACATAATACTGGGAATCCTAGCCAGTATGATAAGGTTAGAAAAAGGAAGAAGACACACAAATTGAACAGGAGTACATATAGATAACTTCTCAACTTCTGACAGCTCCATTTATGATTTTTCATCTTAACATTGATGAGAAAGTTGTGTGCATGGGGTAGAAACTGTACTCTGAATTTGGAACTTTTTCCAGGCTACTAGAATGTGATGCCATCCACATGATATGAAGCACTGGTGGTGAGCACAACTCTTATGACTACATGAAGGTAAAGAACTTACGCTGCACAGTATACCATATTTAAGAATGTACATGATATAATTGGTACTTTATGATAAAATGCTCTTTATGTTAGATGATTCTACTCAACTCTAGGTTAATATAAGCATCCTGAGCAAGTTTAAGATACATGAAGCTAAGCTATGGTGTTAAGTAGGTGATGTACATTTTTAAGTACGACATTTTCAACTTAGGATGAGTTTATCCAGATGTAATCCCAAAATAAGTTAAGGAGTCCCTTTATGTGAATGAAATTATGCTCTACATAGAAAATCCCAAGTATTTACTTATCAAAAATTCCTACAGTAAGTTCAGCAAGGTTGCAGAGTTTAAGATCAACAAACCAAAATTAATCTACCAAGAAAGAAATCAGAGAAACTATTACATTCAGGGCAGCTTTAAAAAAAATTTCTAGAAATGTAAATAATTTGAAGAACAAAACAAAAGATAGATAATAGAAAAGAGGAAGATGAACCTTTTGCAAATAGGAAGAGGATCAAGAAATGAAGGGAAGGGAAAGAGAAGTGCTGAGCAGATGAAAAAAGAATTATGATGTGTAATGTATAGGTTCAAACTACCTGTCAGGAATTTAATTGTTATGTACTACATACATGCACTAATTTAAAAAACTAGAAATCAACCTAATGAAAATAACAGAACAAAATTGAAAAAGATATTAGAAAAATGGAAACACCTCCCTGGTTCATGAACTGGCCAAACCAGTATTGTCAAAAGGACTATATTCTCAAAAGTAATCTACAAATTCAATGCGATCCCCATAAAAATACCAATTGTGTTCTTCCCAAAACTAGAAAAAACAATCTTAAAATTCATATGGAACCACAAAAGACACAGGATAACCAAAGCAATCATGACCAAAATGAGCAACAGTGGAGGCATCACAATATTAGATCTCAAATTGTACTGCAAAGCCATACATAGTAACAAAAACAATGTGATAGTGGCACAACAACAGACAAGTAGAAAAACAGAACTGAATAGAGGATATACGTTCAAACCTGCTCACCTACAAGCATCTGCTTTTTGACAAAGGGGCATACACTGGAAAAAAGACTGTCTGCAGCAGTGTGGAAGAACTGGATGTCCACATGAAGAAGACTGAAGGTCAATCCTTATCTCCTCCACTGTACTAAAATCATATTGAAATGAATCAAAGAGTTTGATATAAGACTCAGAGTGGAAGAAAATGCTTAGCCATAGTCACAGGCAAAGATTTCCTAAACAGGACCCTAACAACACAGGAAACAATAGCAAGAATCAATAAATGGGATTCCATCAGATTTAAAAGGTTCTGCACAGTCTAGTAAACAAACAAAAGAGTGAAGTAACAGCCTAGAAAATGAGAGAAAGTCTTTGCTAACTACTCTTCATAAAGAACACATAAAAAACTGAGCACTGAAAGAACAAATAACCCAATCAATAAATGGAAAACTGAATTGAACAGAGAATTCACAAAAGAAGAAGTACAAATGCTAAGTATGTATTTTAAAATTTCAACATCTTTAGTCATCAGGAAAATGCAAATAAAAATTACATAAGGTTTCATCTCACCCAATCAGAATGGGTATCATCAAGAATAGAAAAACCAATGAAAGCAGATGAGAATGTGAGTGAAAAGGAACACTTTCACACTTTTGGTGGGAATGTAAATTAGTTAAACATTATAAATGGAAAGTACTAAAAAAACCCTATATATTCCCTTTGCTCCAGCTATACCAATTTTTAGTATATTCCTAAAAGAATTAAAAAGAACATACTATAGAGATATATGTACATCCATGCTAGTAATGGCACGATTCACAATAGCTGAGCCATAAAAATATCCTAGATACCCATCAATAGATGAATGGACTAAATAAATGTGGTATATATACACAATGAGTAATTCTGGGCCATAAAA